>CATIWQ010066986.1:0-31360 GCA_949673415.1 Euphorbia schlechtendalii | reverse complement strand
TTTTGAAGGTTGTGGTGGTTAGGGTTAAACTTAGACCTTTTTATAGAGGTTTAAGAGAAAATCATGCTCGAAAAAGACTTTCGTTGTTAACTCCGAAATCATGTCTTCACTAGTAAGGATTTCTGTGGCATAGGACATTCTTCCAATTTGGCCCAACAGATTCGCCATCGTCTAACACTCGTATGCTATCCTACCAGTATCAATTGCAGCAGACATAAGAGTCTCCATCATAATCCCTGAAATATCAACAGGTGTGCCATTCCAAATTGCTTCTATTATGAAAAATTCTTCAGGAATGACAAGATCGAAATTGGTCTTACCAAATAATGCACTACTTAAATAAAAGTGTAATGCAAGCAAACAAGGATCATGAATCCATCGGCTATAGGCAGATTCTTATTTGAACTCGGTTTGGCCAGTCAAGCAATTCGAGTTTGTTACAGGATCCTAGCCAGGTAATATCTTGTTGAAGTAATCCCTCGGAAATCCCAAGTACTTATCCAGAGCCTTCCTTTTTAGTTTATACTCTTTCCCATGGTGTCAATAGACTAAAAAGTTCTACCTATTATTCTTCCATGCCAGTGTGACTAACATTTCCATGCAGTTGTTCACGCTGTTCCCTAGAGTCCTGTTCGAGTAAATGACAAAGTTGAGTATTCTTAGATAATATATAACTCTATCATAAATACCACGATGAATGAGACTGTTCCTATGGATAGTATAGGAACTTTTGAACTCAGCATCTCAAATGATCTCAAAATGGTCTCCCTCTTCTCTTGAATAGATCGGAAACGGAGCCTCGTACCATTGTTAAAGATTCGTCGGTAGAACTAGACTTGATTTGTTTGGTATGACCATTTTTAAGAAAGAAAAGTTTGAAAGGAATAAAGGAATTTCAAATTTGGAATAGATTTAAATTGGAAAAGAAGATTTCAGATTGCAAAAGTGGGTGATTGATGAATAGACGTGCATCAATTTTATAGAGATTAGTGAAATAACTGCCGAATAACTGTCGCACTACTGCAGTTATCGCAAGAGTCACGATCGCGAGTATCTGTCATGATAGTGACTAAAAGAATTTGAGAAATAGAAAGTTTTAATCAGGATTCACCAGCGTGAAAGGAAGTCGCGAACGCGAATAGGAAAAATAGAAGAAAATCTTCTATCTATCGAGAATTTAGATGTAATATGATGTATCACCTCCAAGATGATTATTTCATATTCTTTTCACATCCAAGTTAGGAATGACAAATTATACAGTTTGGGAAAGAAATTAAATAGATATAATTAGAAAATGTACCGTATCTCTGGCAATTTGATCTCTAGAATGTACTTGCATTCCCCGGTAATGGTGCTAAAAACTTGTTCGCAAGGTTTTTGGCTATACTATTTCTGAACGACTTATCCCCGGTAACGGTGCCAAAACTTGTTCGCTAGTTTTTACTCTGAGGATTTATATTTTATAAAGAAGCCAAAAACCTTGTCTCTCACTTTCTTACCGATAAGATAAGAGTTCAAAATATGAACAGGTGTCGTCAATAATGCTTATCTAAATAAAAAAATGGTGACCACTACAAGTATATAGTTACGATGTAGTTTTAAAAGATATCTATCCCACAGGGAAGGAACCAGTTCTAAAGATCAACAAGAGGAATGGAACAAAAGAAAATAATGTAATTTATTTTGGACGATTGGAATGATGGATGGATGGACAAATGTATGAAAGATTAGAGAAGATAAAAAGTATATAGATATTCCCTACGAACAAGTATAGTAAAGAAAACATGCAAAATCATCAAAGATATTACGTATACTAGATTAATTTAACAGATTCGGTTTTAGACACTCAGATATTCAATTATTCACGTAGAGCAACACATGAAATGACTTTTCTAAATCTAGTGCAAATGAATTAAGATGATTATATAAACCTGGATAACAATATTACTATGTTTAGTACGAGTCACTCTCACATAGCCATATTTAGCAAGTTACCATTCCAAAAATGTTGGCTCACTAAACAGTGTTATAATCCCAGATCTAGTGATTATACACAATCTCGTTAACCCCGAAACTACTCTTAAATTTAACTCAAAAGCATATAACTTGATTAATATAAAAGACTCAACACGAAATACACATTATGACACCTAGACATATCATAAACTTCAAAATATAAAGTATAAGTAGAAAACAAAGCAAAGTTATAAGGTATGCAAGTGAAATCTAAAGTTGATCAAACCGTATCCACTCTTTAATAGGAGTCATCAATTCCCACAATTCCTGCGTCTACTTTGAATTCGGTCTCGACTCATATAGAACCTCCTCTAGGATGTTATTCTTTATGAATATTGAATAAACGAATATTGAAGAATGAAAACTTTTATTGATAAGTGATTTGCAATTACACTATACAACAATCACTCGAATATGTAGAGAAATCTAGTGATCGAAATAAGGTTCGAATTACTTATACATTTTCTCGCTAACACTTATAAACGTAGTGAAATCTAGATATTTTTACTCTCTATCTATGCATACACTATGCACTTAACACACACATAATCACTCTCCACCCACTCTATCCACTCCACGAAATTGGTGAGTTTGGAGCCCTATTTATAGAGTATGAATGGTTGCGTCTATCCAAACGAAGAGTCGTGTCCATTGGCGAAGAATTACACCACTTCATTGTGACTGGTTGAATTGGTTTGATCTTATCCACAATGGAAAGGCTCCTTTTCATGAATGGTTGACTTCCAAAAGGTGTCTTTTCATTTGGTAATTGATGGCGGTTGATAGTTCTTATTCAGCGGTTGAAAAAAGAGAAGAGTTAAGTTCTTATTCGGTGGTTGAAAGAAGAGAAGAGTTAATTCTCAAGCCATGATTGAGAATTATGGTCTCAACTCCCAAATGGTAACCAAAATGCAAAATTTAGAGGCTGTAAAGCAGAAGTATGGTGAGAAATTCAAGTCCTACTATGAGCACTTGATGGCCAACAAGTTAGGCTTCAGGCATGTTTGAGCTTGTCAGAAATGATAGTTAAACTCCTGGATGGCTCATTCCCATCTTACAGAAGTAGGCTTGAGATTGAGACTTTTGCCATCTACCAAGAAGTGTTCGTTAGGGTAGAGAAGATAGAATGCTACGATGTTATGAACGCACTAGTGGGGTGACCATCCATTAAGCCCTGGCATAAGAAGAATGAGTCAAGCTCTTCTTCCTCAAACCTGGTGCAGGTTAAAACAAAGTATGCAGGAGTTCAGTTGGTCCAGACAGAGAATGTAATGGCTGTGAGGATGTCTAGATAGGAATATCATGACATTCACCATACTCAGCTAATCTTGGGCTCTTGTTCACAAAGCCTAGAGAGCTCAAGCAGATGGAGAGCTTGAAGAAGCGGACTCCTTGGAAGCCCAAGGATAAGCATAATTTCTGTTCTTATCACGTGATAGTGGGTCAAATAACCAAAAAATACAAAGAGTTGTTGAAATTCATTCAGAAGTTAGTGGATAACAAGGTCATCCATGAGCCAACTTTGAAACCTAGTACAAAGATAAACCCTTTACCTAACTTTGAAGTAAAGGTGGGGATGGTTAACTCCGGTATGGAGGAGAAGAGAGGGCTAGAATGTGCATGTAGGAGAGTTTGGGAGAATTCATAATGGTCGTTAGAATGGGGTTGATCCAGACCATGTGTTGAATTTGTTGGAAGAAAAATCAGGCCAACGTGGTTTTGTGGGAAGAATCAAGTACAACAACTCAAAGACATGCCAGTTTTCATCTGCAAAGAACCTACGTTGCTTTGTGTAGGTAGGAAGTAACATCTGGCTAAGGCCAGAATGAAATGTATGTAATGGTGGTGGGGTCTAGGTTGGACTTAGATGTGGTAATGGATTCCCTTAAAGCATAATCTAGCAACCGAGAGGTTGTACCTCGAGGAGAGGTAGAAAACACCAACTTCAATTTGGCTTGAATATATATATTTGATGGGATTGACGTGTCATCTTCCCATAGTTTCAAGTTTTACACACTATATCGGGCATAGGGCCTTTCTTCTGCCATGATGGCAATGTTGTTTCCTTGTTCCCTCGCAGCAGTTACAAGTGAGTGGTATGAAATGCAATTGGATATAACTAAAAGTACATGGAACAACATCTCTATCAATAACCAGTTACAATTTTCATTCTTGTAAAGACCAGGAAATGCATGCTAGACCTGTTTGCATGTAGACAAGGAGATAATGAGACATTCATGGGTTACTTTCACTGGTAGATAATTATCTATGTGGTAATATCGATAAAGCTGTCGAAACAAGCTGGTATCTATTTAATGTTAGAAGGGGCCCACCAATGGTACCACCATCATCTCTCTAGGATGGTGATTAGATCATTTGATGAACTTTCATACCATACGCATCACTTGGACAAAGATCACTCGCTACAAGACCACAACATTCTTGTGGTAGGTTTCGGTATACCTTCCAAATCAATCTTTGAGATGTTCACGAGGTCCAATCCTGAGATGAATACGTTAACTGAAGGCAATCTAGATATAGAGGTGGACCCTTTGGTCGAAGTACTCTCTATATGAGGGATTGAAGCTAAGGAGGAGGTGATGAAAGCTAATTTGGGTAAGGTGCCAAAACGGGTGCCAATTGATCTAGATGCTTACATGTTGAAGTCTCGCAGGAAGAAGAGGAAGATGATGTGGTCTCAGTTGAGGGTGAGACGATTTTATATGAGAAGAAACCAATCAACTTGGACACCTACCAACTAAAAGGATCTTGATCATAATCTAATGATGAATACAACAAATTCCCTTGGGAAATTCTAATTGAGACCTGAGTTACTGAGGAAAGGGTATTGAGGGTCACAAAAATTGGGAGAGTTTTTAGAAAAGAGGATCCTTTCAAGCTTAATAACTCTGCTCCTGATGAGAATTCCAGAGAGCAACCAGAACCACCACTTCCTCCATGGGTGAAGAAGAATTAGATGTTAATCAATTGATAAATCAATTGAAAGACACTCAAGCAAAGTACAACATATGGAAGTTGCTTGAGATCTCCCAAAGGTACAGGAGGGGATTGGTGATAAGTGTATAATTACACTTATTATCATGACATTTTCAATCATTGTTTCATTTTATACTTCATATAAAAGATTTCATGTGGTATGTAGTTATTTTTTATGCAAATGTAGAAACTAGGTAAATCTTGGGAGTAAAATGATCAAAGATGGAATTCTATGTAAAAAGAGTGAAAAGGGTGCAAAATGATGTGTGGAATACAAAGATTTGGATTAGGATCGAAGCTGTCAAAGATTGGCAAAGTTGCGAAGAAGAAACATGAGGAAAAAGACATGTCACGATCGTGACACCCATTCGCTATTGTGACTTGTTACTCTTCATAAACAGCAAGTTACAAATCATTATTCATAATCATGACATGTGATTCACGGTCACAACTTGTGACGTTTATTTGTTATCTCTTTTCAACTATCAACCTCCAGATAACAACGATCAACCACCATCAATCGCTAACCGAAAAGACACCTTTTGGAAGTCAACCAATCATAAAAAGGTGCCTTTCCATTATGGATGAGGATGAATCTATGCATCCAATCATATTGAAGTGATGCAACCCTTCGCCAATGGACATGACTTTTAGTTTGGATAGACGTAACCCTTCACACTCTATAAATAGGGTTCAAATCACACCAATTTCATGCATGATGGTGTGGTTTGAAATTTATGATATGTCTATGTGTCATAACGAGTATTTCATCTTGCATCATTTATATTAATTAAGTTATATGCTTTCGAGTTAACTTTAAGAGTGATTTCAGGGTTTATAAGATTGTGTATAATCACTGGATCTGTGATTATAACGTTGTTTAGTGAGCTAACATTTTTTGAGTGGTAACTTGCTAAATATAGCTATGTGATAGCGACCCCTACTAAGCATAGTAATATTGTTATCCATGTTCTTTTAAGTGTCATAATTCGTTTATCCTAGATTTAGAAAAGTCATCTCATGTGTCGCTCTGCGGTGAATTATTGAATATTAGGGTGTCTACAACCGTATTTGTTGTAGTTATTTAGTGTAAGTTTTTGGTTACTGTTCAGGATGATGGGAACTTTTTGAAGAGGAAATTTAGGAATGAAGGGAAGGAGTATAATGGATTTAATTAAGTGGTTTAGTTTAGGAGAAACCTATGAAGAGATTGAAAAGGAAGAAGATTATGATTTAACGAATGTTTAGACTAAGTTAACGGGATTGGATCAATACGACGTCAAAAACTCATGCAACAAAAATATTCAGAGTAATAGCCTTCTTTATCTTCACAAGTTTATTTCTCAAAGTCTTTTCTTCCGACACGAAACTACTAAAGTGTCGATGAAAGACTTGGTTATATTAGAGTGTGCAGTTTCATAGTTATGGCCAAAGTTGCCGATGTATATGTTGGAGTCCATCAATAGTCTTACTACACATAAAAAGGCTAGAGTTGGAGGTGCAAATATGATTTGCGAGATTATTTTGGGTGCGAAGAACCAACTACCATATCAGTATAGTCCAAGAGAGAAATTTAACTTTATGGGAGGAGTATATATGAAGAGAGCAGGATTGGTAAAAGAAGACAAAGGAAGATTTACATTTATATCGTATGAAGTAAGGGTAAGGAAGCTAAGACCAACAGATAGATCTACTTCTCGAGAAAACCAACCCGATGAAGACATTGAAGAGGTTCAAATTGGAAGTAATGAATCAAGACAAGCCTCCGAGAGTACCCATAATACTTGGAGAGGAAAGTTTGTCAAAGATGTCGACCAAGCATGCCTAGACATAGCCTCCATAAAAGCAAGATGTTCATCAACTAACGAAATCCAACAATTCTTTGAATCGCAAGTTGAATACATACTTCAGAATGAAGAATTTGGATATCTCGCCGAGTCCTCCAGATTCAAGTTCGGATGATTAAAACGGGTTTAATTTTTTTTTCTTTTCTTTTATTTTATTTGTGTGTGATTAGTCTAGTTTAGTTTTAGACTTTTTTTTAAAGTCTCTCACAATGAGGACATTGTGTTCTTTAGTGTGGGGGGCGTTTGTATAAAATCCGAAAAATCCAAAAAAATCAAATATAATTAAAAAAATTGAAGAATTTGAAAATTTTTCTTGATTTTAGTGTTGTTTATACATTATCCATAACTATACTAACATTTGTTCCAAGGTTATTTTGAGTGTTAGGTATTTCAAGTTTGATGTTAGTGCATATTTCGAATAAAATGTTTCGAATATGACCACACGATGAGAGTGTGAGCGATTATGGCACAACATTTAGCATTTGGCAAGGATGAGTGGTGAGTAACATTTGAAAGCGACATTCCAAGTAAGTTAAGATATATATTTCAATGCAACATGAATTAGTATAAGTTGTATAGTTTTAGTTTAATGCTACAGATAAGTTAGTAGTGGAGTAATATCTAGTAGTGTTCGTACTATGAGTTTTATATGTTATTCTCGAATAAGTCCTATAAGTATTGAGTGTGTTTAAAGTGTTGGGAAACTATAGCCATAATACTTTGAAAGATCAATAAAGGATGAGGGTATTAAAAGAAAAATCAAAAGAAAGAGAGGATAACCAATGAGTTATGCAAAAGGTGAGGAATGGTACGGAGCAGAAACTACAACCATTCAATGAGTGAAAAAAGAAAAGTAGCATAGCATGAAAAATGGGTGCAAAGTACGAATCTATACTTCAAAAACATATGCTTAAAAGAAAAAATTGAGAGAAAGTGGTATGGAGCATAAAATGCAACCACTAAAAAAAGGGGAGAGTGGTATAGAGCATAAAATGCAACCACTAAGAGTGTTTTTAGCATCCTAGGTTACCTAAAAATGCCTTGGGATCAAACTTTCCAAAGTAAGCTCCTTTTATCCTCTATACTTTATACTATACTTGAGAGAAGGAAATTTTCGAGTAAGTATATAACACTTATATAAAGACGCAATCCGATTGACCCTCCATTAAGAGCAAAGGTACGCAACTGAACTATATAAATTGCACATTACTAATTTGTGGGAAATTTTGAACTTTTTCTTGAATTTTATGCAACGTGGGAATGTGGTACTCACTGCGATAGCTTTCGCCAACTGAGGTAAGAACTTGAATTACTATTTTATACACTTCCGTTGTGTTTATTTTGAGGACAAGGCAAAAGTTAAGTGTGGGGGTGTGATAAGTGTATAATTACACTTATTATCATGACATTTTAAATCATAAAATGATATGGTTTTGTTTCATTTTATACTTCATATAAAAGATTTCACGTGGTATGTAGTTGTTTTTTATGCAAATGCAGAAACTAGATAAATCTTGGAAGTAAAATGATCAAAGATGGAATTCTATGTAAAAAGATTTAAAAAGGTGCAAAAAGATACGTGGAATAAAAAGATTTGGCTTAGGATAGAAGATGTCAAAGATTGGCAAAGTTACGAAGAAGAATCATGAGGAAAAAGACATGTCACGATTGTGACACCCATTCACCGTCGTGACTTGTCACTCTTCATAAATAGCAAGTTACAAATCATTATTCATGATCATGACATGTGATTCACGGTCGCGACTTGTGACAGTTATGTGTTATCTCTTTTCAACTATCAACCGCTAGATAACAACGATCAACTGCCATCAATTGCCAATCGAACAGACACCTTTTAGAAGTCAACTAATCATAAAAAGGTGCCTTTCCATTATGGATGAGGATGAATCTTTGCATCTAATCATATTAAAGTAATGCAACCCTTCGCCAATGGACACAACTCTTTGTTTGGATAGACGTAACCCTTCACACTCTATAAATAGGGTTCAAATCACACCAATTATGTGCATGATGGTGTGGGCAATAAGAGTAGGCATTGAATGATAGTATGTGTGAAAATATCTAGATTTTGCTACGTTCAAAGTCTTAGCGAGAAAAATGCATAAGTGATTTGATTCCTATTTCGATCGCTATATTTCTACACAAATTCGAGCGTTTGTTGTATGAGTGTAATTACAAAGCACTTATCAATAAAAGTTTTCATTCTTCAACATTCTTTTGTTCAATATTCACAAAGAATAGCATCCTGGCGAAGGTTCTGTACTAGTCGAGATCGAATTCAAAGCAGATGTAGAAATTGTGGGAATTGAAGACTCCCATTAAAGAGTGGATACGATTTGATCAACTTTAGCTTTCACTTGCATACCTTACAAACTTTACTTTATTTACTGCTTATACTTTCTATTTCGAAATTTATGATATGTCTTTGTGTCATAATGAGTATTTCGTCTTGCATCATTTATATTAATTAAGTTATATGCTTTCGAATTAACTTTAAGAGTGATTTCAGGGTTAACAATATTGTGTATGGTCACTGGATCTGTGATTATAATGCTGTTTAGTGAGCCAACATTTTTAGAGTGGTAACTTGCTAAATATGGCTATGTGAGAGAAACCTGTACTAAGCATAGTAATATTGTTAACCAGGTTCTTATAAGTGTCATAATTCGTTTACCCTAGATTTAGAAAAGTCATCTCATGTGTTGCTCTGTTGTGAATTATAGAATATAAAGGCTTCTAGAACCGTATTTGTTGAAGTTATTTAGTGTATGAAATATTCTTGATGATTTTGCAAGTTTTTCTATGCTAAACTTGTTCTTAGGAAATATCTATATATTTTACATTTTCTCTAATCTGTTCTTGCATCTGTCTATTCATCAGTCTATCATCCAAACCCTACAAATTATCTTATTTCATTTGTTCCGTAACTCTAGTTGGTCTTTAGAACCGAATTCCTTCCCTATGGGATCGATATCTTTTAAAACTGCATCGAAATTGTATACTTGCTGTGGTTACCAATTTGCTATTTTGATAAGCGATATTGGCAACACTTGTTCATATTTTGAAATTTTAACTTATTAGTAGAAAAGTGGGGAACAAGGTTTTTGGCTTCATCACCAATTATAAGCCCTCTAAATTAGTATAGTCAATTGGTCAAGAGGTTGATGGAATTACCTGCAATGCCCACCACTTCAGTAGTTGAAATGTGTGTTGCCATTTGGGAAGGGATTGTGCCTCAAAAGCTTCCAGCCATATCTTTTGAACAATTGGAGTTGTCAGAGCTCAAAACACATAATAGGGAACTTTTTATTAAAGTGCAAATATTCGATCGATCTATTCCTTGCTTTAAATTTATGCTCATTAAAAGTCTTACCCCATTTAGGACTAAGGGAAGACATGCTCGGGAAGTCCGGTACATTAATCCAGGCATATGAAGATTCAAAGAGAGGTGTTGTGGGAATCTTTGAGGTAAAAGTGACTGCATGCGAGCTAACCTCCAAGATTAAATTCATAGTGCTAGATTTTCTGGTAACTTACTCCTTACTCCTAGGTCGACCATGGATCCATTCTCTGGGCATAGTCTGTTAGACATGATGTATGCCCTAGAGGCAATTAGGGCGACATATCTTTATTAGTTATATTGTACAAACAGTTTCAAATTATTGTTATCAATAATAAAGGCATCTTTGTTTCTTATCAATGATTATTGAATTATGCATCTCGTTGGTATCATATATATGTGTGTTATTATATATGTATATGTTCATTCATAAGACAAATTCCATGACTACTTCATAGCATGAAAGTGTGAGGACATAGTGGGAGCTATGTGGTGTGAGAACTGCATACACGTGTTATTATAAATAATCCAAATATTCCTAGTCATAGTTTCATTAAGGCTGGGCATTAATGACATGGACAAACTAGCACATGTAGGCTTACTCCTTTGATTAGATCCAAGCAACCAATCTCATGAGTTGAAGGTGGTACCTTGAGTTAACACATGAATGTATTCGGGTAATACATTGGAGATCACTATAAGATAGACACTCGAAAATAACTATATCAATGTGTTGGTATCATGTCTTATTATAGTAGCAGTACAAGTATCCTCAAACTTGAGATACTGGTTACCTTGTGTGCTAGTTGCTATACTTTGGATCATACTTATTCATACCTTGATGATTAGGATGATATGGGTGATTACGGGGTATAGTAATGATCACTTGTTGGTAAGCCGAGTAGTCAAGATAGGATCCATCACTCCTAATATAGTAATATAATGGGAGCTGTGCTTTAAGGCCTCTTGTTGAAGAGACACTCTCATAAACCTCTTATCAGAGTATAAGATTGATAGAACACGTTTCTAGTCAATCTTGATACATTATGGTGAGTGGTGTTCTTCATGAATAAGTTTAATTCCTATATACCTATGGCTATTACATACGCTAACACTTAATCCAAGTTCAATAAACTGGATGGTACTTAACTTGATGGAAGTAGTGTATTATATTGGTTACTATTGCAGGATCAAGTCACAAGCACGTGATGTTCCGAGTACGAGGGGTCATACGCTTGTGAGCCGATGATGTTCAACCTACGCAATCACTGCGAGGCGCCTTCCTTGTGAGATGGGGTGTAGGGGTTTTCCCAATTGGAAAAAGTGTGTTTTTAAGTTTAAAGAAAGAAACTTGTTCATGTGACTAGTTTAATAGACTCCATACCATAACCTCTAGCCTATGGTAATCAGAGTCGCCACCCAAATCAGCTCTTCCGGGAAACTTTGGTAAAGCTTTGATCCGTTAAGCCTAAGCGATACCATAGCTCAGAGATTCTATTTCGAGATGAGTTACTTACTTCGTCGTTATTTGAGTTAACATTATTCTCATTTGAAACCACAATTATGATACTTCAATTCAATCTAAATGTTTATGGCTTTTTCTTTTAGTTATTCAGCGCTCATGTGAAAAGCTATTAATAAATAAAGTACGAGAAATTAAACACTTTGGAAACTAAATGCTTGGGATGGGGGATTTACAAATTGCCTAAATATATCGATATCTAACAAGTTTTACATTTGATAAATGTGATACCCCGAAGGAAATTAAACCCTAACATACATCTATCCTAAACTACTTGCATCCACAAAGGTTAGCACAGGGGATATTCCACAATGCAAATATGTAACAAGTGTACCATATATTCTTGATTTGGATTATGGAAAGACCCATGTGGTCGAGGTAAAAACAATGGATATTTTAAAGTTCTTATTTTATAAAAATGATTCATTTTCATTTTCAACTATGTTGGTCCTTTTTATTAATGAAAATGCCGCATGTTATGATGTCAGGTCAGTTATCCAGGAACTTGAATTCCCTTCATGTGGGTGACCTGAAATAATATAATAAATATAAATCAGGTCAAACATGCATAATATAGCCATTGTTCAGATTAACAACGGTAACGACGTCATCCATGTTGTCACCGACTTCCCTGTGAAGGGAGAAATCGATATGAATGGCCCGAAGCACTTTTGTTGCTACTCCAAACCCTAATCCACATATTAATACATCAAAAAATCATATATAACTCCTAAAAAATTTAAATTTAGAAGTTTGTTACCATCAATGATGCATTTCCAAACTCAAAAGGGTCTCAGCGGGTCATTCTAGGCCCAAATGATTCGAAACGGAGCAAAACGAAGCAAATCCTCTATTCTGCCTATTCAATATCATTAACAACATCACAAATAATATTATTCATGATTTCATGATGTCTTTAATGATGTTAGTGATGTTAACGACATCGACATTCTAGACCTGAAGAAAACACATAGAAATAGCAAAATAAAAATCCAAAACTTCAAACGATCATAACTTTTGCTATACTTAACCGATTTTGATGATCTTTATCATTACAAAAAGCTCAAGATGTTTAGAATATTTTATGTAAATAAAATACTCAAAAATATTTGAAATCATACTGAAATTCCCGTAAAATAGTTTGGTGTGCTAAAATGGAAATAATCGGAAAGAAAATGAAACTTAAAAAAGGCAAGCATATAAATGTAAGTAGAAAATCTAGGAACTCAAAAGCTTATCCTGTAATCATGAATCCACTTTTTTAAGGTCCACGAAGTCCTCTGAGAAGCTCTCCTTGTATCTTTTTGGTTGGATTTGGTTGTTGGTTGGTGACTTACTGAAAATCTTTGGAAGGGATCTATTCCTTACCAAAGTAGATGTTTTAGAAAGCGTAGTAACCTTCAAGTGAGTGATAAATATTTTAGACTCTCCATTCAATTCTAAACCTCAAACATTTCCTACGTAATCTCTAAACCTCAAGTTTGCTCAAATGATCTCCACACCTCAAGCTTTTCTTAAAAGATGAACTAAACCTCAAATTTGCTTAAGAGATGAACAAGTGAACCCTTGTGACTCAAGTTCATACCCTTTTCATGAACTTAATCTAACTAACCCGAAATCCCAAGTGTTGTTGATCAAAGTTTGGTGTTTTGCTCAAGACCACTTAAGAACATAAGAATGAATGCTCTCCCATGCTCTCTTGATCTTTTCTCTATTTCTTGCCAATATTATCACCAAGATTCAATCTCACCCTTCACTAAAACTTTAGCTCTATCTTTATAGAGCTCTCTTCAATCCAAAGTCAACTCCGTTTTAACCTTAGAACATACTTTTAGCCTTTTCTTTTCAACTTTTTACAAATCCCATTTAAAGATTTGATGTGAAAGGTCTTTGGTAAGGTGTGGGGAGTGGTTTTGCAGTGATCATGTCCGAGCATGTGGGCAAAAGTTGCTTTTTTGGCTGAAAATTGCAGAAAATGTAATTTTAGTTCTACTAGAAAGTCGATGTCGTTAACGACATCACTCATGTCGTTAACGACACGGATTCTTTGCCTTGGGCTTTTTGTGCTAAAATTGCCTAAAAAAGGGGTTAAGGCTCAAAGAAACAAAGCAAGATTCCTCCAGATGAATTCAGGACCTTGTAAAAAATGAAAAACTAACAAGGGATAAATAAATTACAGCTTAATCATCGAACTCGTGAATCGAGAGTAAAATCTCATGCTCATAGGCTATGCCTCGTAGGATCACTGATGATATGAGATAAGTATGGTCCCACGATTGAAAGAGCAATGAGGATTTAGAGATGATACCTGGCCGATTGCGGTTGACACTACCCAGGGTAGAAACTTCACGATGACTGAAGGCTTTCATCCTAGCTTCACGTTGTCGAGAACTGGCCTCTCCATGCCCCTTGTGAATTGTCCATTTGGGAATGGTTGCCCCTTGAAGGTTGACCTCTTACTTGCTACTACCACTATAACTGTTGGGGGAAGGACGTTAGCCATGTGCTCCCGTTTCTTCGATCAAAAATATCATGTGCAGACCTCATGGTGTTTGAAGCAAGATGCAAATGTAAAAAGTCTAAAAGAGGATGCAGACTGTAGAAAGCCCGTTGACTATGAATAATTTGAATGAGAGTGTGGATTATAGAAAGTATGTCGAACGTAAAAAGTCAAAAAAAGGTACGGGCTGTAGAAAGCCCATTATTGTAACAATTCTTAAAAAGATGTGGATTGTAGAAAGTTTATTGGTTGTAAAAAGTTGAAAAATGTGCAGATTGTAGACATTCTATCGATTGTAAAAAATGGGAAAAGGCATGGGCTGTAGAAAGTCCGTAGGCGAACTATAGAAAGTCCGTTAACTATAAAAGTCGGAAAAAGGTGCGGACTGTAGAAAGCCCGTCGATTGTAAAAAGTTAGAAAAAGGTGTAGACAGTAGAAAGTCCGTTGACTGTAAAAAGTCATAAAAAGGTGCGGATTGTAGAAAGCCCATCAATTGTAAAATGTCAGAAAAAGGTGCGGACTGTAGAAAGCCCGTCTATTGTAAAAAGTAGTCAGAAAAAGGTGCGAACTGTAGAAAGCCTATAGACTGTAAATAGTCAGAAAAAAGGTGCGGACTGTAGAAAGTTCGTTGGCTGTAAAAATTTAGAAAAAGGTGCGGACTATAGAAAGTCTAGGAATTTTGGAGTTAATAGAAAGTCTGCTGTGAATGCCCTTTGTGAGTTGATCGTTGGTTGACTGTGACCCTAAGAATTGTTGGGGAATGGATAAAAGTCATGTGCTTCATGCCTTTGATGATACATCGACTGTAGTAAGCCACTATTGAAATTCGATGTGGGATGGTTTATCACTTTGGTTTGAATTATATGCCCCTTGTGAGTTGACCATTGGTTCAGTGTGACCCTCGGAACTGCTAGGGAAAGTATGAAAGTTGTGTGTTCCATGCCTTTGATGATACGTCGAATGTAATAAGTCTTCATCGATATCCATTGTGGGATGGTTGACCTCTTTAATCTAGATTATATGCCCCTGTGAGTTGATTGTTGGTTGAATGTGATCCTCAAAATCGCTTGGGAAGGGTGAAAGCCATATGCTCCATGCCTTTGATGATATGTTGACTGCTGTGAATCTGAAATGGATGCCCCTTATGAGTTGAAGGGGTACCTGCAAGAATGAGGAAATTTATCATTAAATGCTTGTGACATATGTTTTTATTACTTGATTGAGATTGCTGAAAACAAAAATTTTTGCCCCTTTAATCAAGAATTAAAACATGAGGGTTATGAGAAATTTTTCTTCAGGCTCATGATGAACGTGGAATTTTCAGTTCGAGATTTTTGGGGATGTCCCGATGGCCGCTCTATTATTTTGAGAAGCTTTTGTGATGTTGAAATGCTTCTTGAATGAGGCATGGGTAGGCTTGAATTTGACAAAAGTTAAAATGGCTTGAGTGGGCCATTTTCATTCTCAATTTTGATGATATAATACTTCGACATCTTCTTGATACTTGTAGTTTCCTCATGTAGAGGTAGAGTGTTTTGCTTGTCAGAATGACATTATCTCGGTTTAGCATCGCTTGTAAGTGACATGATGCATATACATGTATGAATGACTTTATGCACGAACAATATTTATCATATGATGTATGTTTATTTGTTGCAAGCATAGTTGGCTTTGGAGCATTGGGTCTGGTCAATAGTAGATGCTTCGTTGCATGAGGAGCCTTTCTGAGGTTTCTGAGTTGATACCCTCCTATATTGGTGCATGAGCACCCCTAGAATTTATCTCGTTGGACATTCCATGGTCGCCTTACTATCGATGGTCGAGTATTGTAGACATGACTCCTTTAGAGTGATGATGGACATGGGTCTGAGTCGAAGTTCAATTTTGTGGATGAATCAAAGTCGAGTTCAAAGCCTCAATTTTGTTTGAAGAGGATCTGGATGAGTCGTTGACTTTTTTATGCTTGGTTTGGCATCATTGATGTTAATGTTGATCCCAAACCATGATGGTGATGCTCACTTTGAAGTTGATATTGAGAGGTTGGAAGCTGTTTTGCTTCAAGTATTGTAAGTTACTTCTTGTTGTGACAATCCTCTCTACGAGGGAAATCAGGATATATTCGTCCTGAGTTCTAGAGGAGATAGATGATGCCATGTGCCATTCCGAGGAGGAGATGATGAATTTGATATTTCTTTGATTCTAATTTCTGCATAGACTGCCCTTATGGGTTTTCAATCTATCGAACCTTCTCTTAATTTTTGCCTGGATCGCCCTTTCAGGTTTTCAATCCAGCAGACTCATCTTTTCTTCTTTTCTTGTTTCTTTATTATTATTTTTTATATTTTTTTATTTTTATTAAACCATGATGTGATGGGATGCTTGCATGTGATATTCTACCATTAGCATGCAAGCAATCAAGATAAACATATGCATAAAGATTCAACAAGAATGACAATCTTTGATGAACTTAACAAGGGTATGAATGTTTCAAATGATTTGACACGTGCCATCGATTAGCCTTTTCAGGTTTTCTAATCAATGTGCTTGTTTTTCTCTCGATTTCCTAAGTTTTGTTTGAGTTGCCATTTGGTTTTCAACTCAGCGGACTATTCTTTTTGTGTTTTGAAAAGAGTCCCTAATTTTTGCTCAACTAACAAAGTGCTAATTGGCAGGCTAATTAATTTTGTTTATGTACTACTTTTTTACATGATTATTTCTTTCGACTAGACATGATAGCGTTTGAGCCTATCTTAGTTGATTCATATCCACGACTTCAACAACATCTTCGTTCAGCATTTTGGCTGCTCCTGCCGCTTTGTTGGCTTGAGGTATACACGGTGATGAGCGATGATGCTTGATATTCACCTTTTCAATCACTACGCCATAAATGGTATATCGCAATAATGATAAAATGTTACCTAAAGTGTTGCAAAAGCACTTGTCGCAACACTTTTCCATGAAAAAAGTCATTTGTGATACTTTCCTTGCGAAAAGTCGTTTTCGCGACACATTTATTTTTTCCGCAACACTAAGAAATGTGTTACGACAAGTGACTTTACACAACACTTTTTTAATACTTGCAATGACTTCTGTTGTGTTACAAAAAATACTCGTCATCGCCAACGTTAACATCTGTTAGTTTTTTTCGTAACACTTTTATTGTTTATTCGCAACACTTTTCTTATAACACTTTTAGCATATTTGCAACACCATGCCCAGTTTTCGCAACACTTTTTGAAAAACACTTATGTCGCATTTGAAACACTTTTTACAATTATTACAACACATTTGTAAAACACTTAATTGATGACATAATTCAAAAAAAATTGAAATTCATTTTTTTATATAATTCATAATACATAATATTCAATCATATACAAATTCAAATGAAAACTAAAAAATACATAATACTATACAAACTAGAAATAACACTACTAAAAGTGTATAGTATTTCCAAAAAATTCTCAAACCGATCTTTACACATTTGAAATTTAAACCACTCGCCATGCATGTGAAGCATTGCTCTCATCATCTTCATAAACAGATACACAACCTACATAGTATAAACATAGTAATTCCTTTAGTCGATATTCATGTAGAAATATCAAAGAAATGATTTTAGTTGCTAGTAATCTCAAATTTGATAGGATAGAGAAAACATAGTGAATAAAAAACAAATTAAGTATCAGATACTCAATAAAGGCTATCAAAACCCAACAAACGTTGGGCAAAGTTATTACTCTATCAATAAGTGGAGAGCTGCTAGAATCAATTTAAAACATGAATCAATTTAAAACATATATAAATAGGAAAATATATGATTCTATTAGTAAAAAGTGGGGCCTGAACACCTAATATTCAACTAGAGGGCATATAAGAAGAAACATAAATGCAATGCATTAATTTAGAAGAAATCAAAGAATCAAACTTGAAAATCTATAAATCAACCCTACACTTAACAGAAATGTTCCACCCAACAAAAACCTCAAAAGGATATTTACAAAAGACAGTTCATAGCAGACCTGATGTCAACATTATTAGTGGAGATATAAGTGGAGACATTTACCATCAAGACCCAAAGTGTACGGCATTGACAAAGAATTGGCCTTAAACAAAAGAAAAGATATGAAACCAATAGGAAAATGATCAAGCAATAAATTTAGGAAAAATCACATGCTTGTTCATGTTCAGTCTATGGTTGGGCTCAAGCTGTAACTCCAAGCTATTATATACATAATAAAGTGACAAGCAACGGTTCTTCTATGTCCAGCCTCCTTTCAATATTTAAAAAAAACCCGCCAATCCTACCACAGTAGTAATTTTAGTTTACAAAATTTAGCATATCCATGCAAGCAGCATAGGGTGTTCCTCAGGATCAATCAATAGGCATTCCTTAAAGAAAGTAACATTTAGATTGTTACAGAATCATCAAAAAATGGAAATCTGCAAAATGAAAGGGGAAAACATAAAGTGAAATCAGCTATTCGATTTTATCCTCCAAATCACTACTAATATAAAAAGGAAATCTTCCAGTCTAAAAATCTTATTTGCAGCAAGCACTATGCAAACTCTACCGAAGCTATAAAACTCATAAATTTAAAAAATATTCCAAACAATTCTTGAACAAATATTCCAAATAGTGAGAAAGAGAGAGACTGACAATTCAATGGCTTTGAGCGTTGAGCCAAGCAGACTCTGCCTTGGCCATGCTTTTAAAAAGCTTTCTGGTTCTGCTAAGCGAATCTCCTCTCATGAATGACATGGCCACCGCTTTCTTTCTCTGCTTTGCTTATTTGGCTACTTGTGAGGGAAAAAATAAGCAGAAATCATAGGCAGCAATACACAATCCTACAATTCATATAGGCTACAAAATATTCACATGGAAATTGACCAAACATGAAATAACAAAAATTCAAAGCTAAAACACATCAATCCACCAAACACATTCATGTATTAACTTTCCCACACTGTAGTAAATCATTCCCTCGATAAGCCTCGATAGAATAATGTTGCTTGAAACACTTTTTATTTATTGTTTCATTCTAAACAATAGTAGAGAGGCCACCGAAGTCCCCCAGATTGTTCAATGTAGGCAGCCAAATGCCAAGAAATTACAAGTTCAGCTATGAAGATGTGATCCGATACGACATCTATGGCAAAGTAGAATCTGTTCTATAGCAAAGCAGGACATAATGTCAGGTCTCAATCTAGTCTTGGCTAAATTTTGTGTCTATAAGTATGGCATAATATATGAAACATATCAACAGTTATCCTGATTGTGTTTACTTGAGAATAACATAGGCCTGAAAGAGATACTCAGGTTTCAAATTCAACATAATGTAACAGGGATGATTAAGTGTACTCGGTTTATTTCTGTCTACACATTTAATTGCAGATATATTTGACCTATGTTTTACATTTTTTTATAATAATATAGGATCATATTTAATTATATGGTTTTCACATTAAAAAATTGAAATAAGGCAGTCTCCTCTAATCCCGACCATGCTTTATGCATCTCACTTGTTTGCATGTGGGTCATCTAAATGTTGATATTCTCAATCCCACATGACTAACTACTTATAAATAACTTTTTTATACCCAAAAGAAAAAATGCCTTAAAATTGAAGTTTCAAGAAAAGGAGGCACATTGTATACGATACACAACATGCCATGTGCTTAAATTTTGACCCTTCTATTCTATTCTTTTGACTAATCAATTTTTAAAAGCAGGAACCCACTGCAAAAGCATATGTGGGATGATTATACAAGGACCCCAACTTCTGAAAGGGATGTTAGTACCTGGTACCGTGGCTCTGAACTTTCACACTCAAATCTGTATGAGCAGAATATGTGACCCTGAGGGTACATGGATCTATATGTTTGGCAAGCAGGTACCTGATACACAAACAAACATCAGATAATTCAAATTAAGAGAATTGATAGATCGTTTAGGTAATGGAAAGCACTTTGAAAGAGATTATGAGTTTACGTGTTTCAATATAAAAAATGATAGCATCGTATCAATCATTTACATCATCTCCATTTGGACTTGATTCTCAACATAGATTAGCAAATATCCCAATAAAAACAGTCATTGATCTATGATTTATCTGTTAAAAAAACTCAACTTGGATACGATGTTTTTAGTAGTTGAAGTTCCTTTCTACTTACAACTTTCACTGCTAGGAATTTATCAATTATGTTTATTGTCAGATAAAGAGTTTCTGGCATGAGTTCGAATTTCCTGTGAACTTCACCAACCAGTCTACAAGAGTTGATCTCATCCTTGAATTGATATCTGGCTGCAAGTGCATATATTCATGAACACTGCCATCAGCCTACAAATGAAGCATCCAGAATACAATTTATCTTTCAAATCATATTTGAGCATAAAACTAAAAGCCAAGAGAGATGAATCAAACAAATCATACTTCAAAGAGCTTGTAGAATTTGTAGATGTCATCAATGTATTCAACAACAGCCAACACATTATTCAAATCATCTTGGTCTATGTTCATCAGTGAATCCTCTAGCCTTTTAGTGAGACCACAAGCAACATGAAGTTAATCAATGTAAACCCAATCAGCATCATCATAAACAGTCAAGAAAGGAAAGCACTAAGCAAAAGAAATACATAAAGTTAACCTTGCTCCTCGCTGTAAGAATTGAAGGGTTTTAACTGCATTCGTTGGTTAATTTTCTTTTGATATTCTTGTGCTAATTGGTTTTCCATTGTCACTTTCACCACCAGATCTAATGACAATTACTATGTGTGGTTCCTTCTTCTCAACTGACTTCTTTGTAACCACAGGAACTCTCTTGGGTTTGGGTAAGTTACTAGCTTCTACGGTTGGTTTTTGCAAATATGTGCAAGTTCAAGAAATTGTGAAATTGAAAACTAAAAATTCAAACACTTTCAGAAGAAAGATTTGAATTTAAGTACCTTTGCTTATGCATGCTCATTAACCAAATTACCGATGTCCTGAAGTTCTTCTGTTTAGCTTCTCCTATATGAAAAAAATTATTATCAGTAACCAGAAACACAAACCCAGGGATCTGCATGAAATTACTGGAATTGAAAAATAGTTCATTCTTTTTATTATTAAAATTTAAGATACTTGAAAACCTTCCTAATTTCGGGTTTTTTCAAACTACTGAAAGAAAAGATCCCATATGAATTTCCTAGACTACATTTCAAACATAATTAAGAAATTAAAGAAAAACATGCCTTTCGTCAAATTTGGATAATGTAAATGCTGAAACACAGACAGATTCAAGAAGTACTCAGATTTAAATTGGGGAGGAAACACATTAATTAACTCACAAACAAGTCCAGAAATTTCCAGCGAAAAACTAATCGGTCAAAAATAAACACAAAACCCCAAACGAAAAGACAAAGCATCAATTCATTCTCTTTACTAAACTTGATAACAGCTTGCATAGTAGAAAAAGAAACCCGTAAAATTTAAAAGGTTTTAGGAAAAAAACTTACCGACTCCGGAGACATATGAGTTTCGATCTTAAGATTTTAGAACTCTAAACCATTCAAATTGTTGATTTAGAGGTTGTTTCTCTAAACTTAAAAGTTAGTCAAACTTGCCTAAACATAAAATTTTAAATTAAAAGTTAGTTAGTTTAGCGTTTCTCTAAATTTTTTTCAACTTAAAAAAGTTACTTTTAAATAAAAAGTAAAAAGTATGTAATACTTACTTTTTAAAAGTGATTTTTTTTCAAATCTACTTTTTGACCAAATAAATTACAATATTACCCCTATATTATATTCAATACTTTTATAAAACATATACTTTATAGTCTTTTTAAGATTCAACAACTTAAAAGTGACTTAAAATTCAATTTTGAGAAACACTTTTAATGACTTAAAAATCGTTTTACAGAACCACTTAACTACTTATTTTTAAACTCCTTAAAAGTTAAAAATATACTTTTAAGTTATAAATCACAAGTCATAAGTTTGGAGAAACACCCCCTTAATGTATTGATGGTGCTAGTATCAACAACAATTACGAAATTATAACAAACTAGAGAGGGGAAAAGAAGAATACCTAATATGTGGAAACATAAGAGAGTAATTCAGATTTTGAATGGGTAGACCAAAATCTAAAGAAGAATTGAAGAAGTGGTTAGGGATTTAGTATGAGTTTCAATTTAAGAATGGTTAGATCGAACAAAGAACAAACTGACGAGAGAGTGAAAATAAGGTATATACACCACATTTATTTTAGATGGATTTTCAATTTTTTCTATTAATTGTTTTTCCATCAAAAACCAACATGCAGGAGAATTCCCGCCATTAACTTTTCACTGTTCATCAGTATTTTTCGTAATAGTAAGCGAACGAGTGTTGCGATAAAAGTGTATTTATCTACTTCCAAAGTTTTTGCAACTCTTTTGGAACACTTTTTAATATGTGTTGTGAAAAATCAATTTTTTTTAAAATCGCAATACTTTAATGCAACACCAGCTATTTTGATTGCGACAGGCCATCTATGGTGTAATAAATTATTCTCCCTATTGAAGATTTATTGATAACCAAATAAAGAATGAGTGATTTATCGGGGATGAAAGACTTCGAAACCTATATCAGATATAGCTTGATTCCAATGCAAACAGACATCATCTGTTGGTACTCCTTCAATAGTGTGATGATCAACCCGCAAATGGTGATGAGCGTGCGATCATGTCACCTTCTATTTGACTGACTTAATGGTCAGTGGAGATTTTGTGTTTGGTGATCTTTCTATCGACCTCTAGCATGTCTTCATAGAACTAAGCAAATGCTATCATGTGTTATATAAGTACCTATGTTATCTCTCATTTTTCCTCAAAAGTAAAATCATTTGAAATTATTATAGGGGATTCATTTATACCCAAATTAATTTCATGCGATGATGTGTCATGTATGCTAAAAACATTATGCTCATGTTCACGAGAATTGTGTGATGTCATTCGAAAGGATATCAAGTAAGGAAGCAAAGTTCAACATATTCAAAAATTCAAAAGCCTCATTAGCAAAGTTCATTAACATAAAAGAGTTTACCATACTAACTATTACATTATTAGCATCTTCATCCTCCACATGAGGAGGGTCTTCTTTGCCAATGGTCACCTTTTCATATTAGTACTCATTGCTTAATTTCCCCACCGAAGTTTCCAGGGATTCTATCCACTCAAGCTTGTCAGCTTTCTCATACACCTCATTATAAGAAGTGAAAGTGTCATTCCTGAGCCTTTGTCGGTAGACTGGCAATTTCCCAGCCAATAGCTTTACAATCATCTCATACAGACTGAGCTTAGCCAACAGCTTATCACTGATCCTCATAGCTCTCATCACAATCCGGTAGTTGATCAAATGTGATCAGGGATCTTCTTCTCCCTTATACTTCATTAATCCTGGTAATATAAAGTTTTCGGGAAGCCACTCATCATCATGTGCTAGCGGAGGGATATGGTAGTAGTTTGGCAGGAAATTTAGAATTGGCTAGCGTGAGTAGCCAAAAATTGCTACCGTATTTCTACTATGTTGGGAGGTAGATACTGAGGGACTATCCTTTCAGTCTCTTGATGAAAATTGAGCTGAGGAGAAGTGAATGTTGAGGTCCTTTGGTTAAAATGCCCCTGTGGGATTGTGGTATCTCTAGGAGTGATAATAAAGTTGGAAGCAAACTATGCCTGGGTCATGACCGGAAATTGTGGTGGTTAGTGCGTGAATTTCAAGCTTGTTTTGAAGGAGGATTGGGCATTTGGATTACGAGGGATCGCTGGTTATGGGTCAAAGCTCTGAATTGGTGGGATGGAACTATATAAAGGCATGACCGCCCTTGTAAATGCTGCTCGTTGATGCCAACCTGGATGAAATAGACCTAAACCGACTAACTATTATTTAACCTGCCCCTGACCGAATTGATTTTAGGGCTAAGCAACCCGGAAGGCATTAGCTTTCCTTGATCCTGAATGATCATTACCCCCAGAAGTCTAACCTGTCTAAAACTGACCAAACTGTCCCTCACCTTGACCTAATTGATTCGGTGCTTGAGATAACGCTAACCTAGTTTGGCCATGGTGGTATTAGGGTTGCGAGGTTTCATGTGCCAAACTGGAAGGCGTTGGTAGGATTTTCAATTGGGTTACTTGATGATGGAAACATATTAGGAGTAGGGCCAGGCCTCTTAGCCATAAGATGACTGCAATGGCGATCTTCTTATTGACGAGGACGGATATGGAACTGCAGCACTTGAATAAACAGGTCGTTGGAAAGAACAACGCTTAAGGCATTTGCAATCTCTTAACCCAAACTCAACTGTTGGACTGTTAGCCTTTCATTCATGGCCCGCTTTTCTCCTTCGAAACTACTTTGAGGATCTGTCATCCTTAAACTCTAACCTGAATTAAAGACTGATCTTCGATTCAAACAAAAATCTGAACTTGAACCTGAACCTAAATCTAAACCTGAGTATTCACTAGAATTAGTGTGTGGAATACCCTCTGATGGCAAGCCACGACGGGGGAAATCTGAACGAGGTAAGGAATCGGCCTCTTCCAAGCCTTAACTGAAGCAAACACAATCGAACAACTTTGTCAGATATGTATCGCATGTTTGGCATACTTGATGTTGATGTGCAAAATGCATATGACGTGGCTGCATCACAAAGGGTTAATATGTCATGATACGATAAAATTCATGTTTGCTAATCCATTTGAAACAAATAAGGCTAGTCATTACTAATAAATATGATAACAAGACCCTATCCGTGTGGTGAGGGCTTGAGGTTAAGGTGACATCTCTTTGATGTCGAGGGTTGTGTTTGTCAATCCACTTGGAATAAACAAGTCATTTGTCGTGATACCCCTGTGGTAGTAGGCTTGCGGTTAAGGTGTGACTCATGTTTTGCCAATCCATTTGGAACAAAACAAGTTGACATCCGTAATACCCGTGTGGTAATAGGCTTAGTTTTAAAGAGTGACTTGTGTTTTGCCAATCTATTTAGAGCAAACAGGTTGATTACCATAATACCCGTGTGGTAAAAGCCTAAGGTTTTAAAGTGTGATTTATGTTTGCCAATCCATTTGGAACAAACAGGTTGATCACAGTAATACCCGTGTGGTAAAAGGCTGAGGTTTTAAAGTGTGACTTATGTTTACCAATCCATTTGGAACAAACAATTTGATCACCGTAATGCCCCATGTGGTAAAAGGCCGGGCTTTTTGAGAATTTGTAACTGTGTCTCTTTCTCTTATCGTGAGGTGTCTACGTTCGGCTTTTACTGAATTGTGCGAGCCCGGGTGAATAATGCATTGTACCCTTAAGTGTGAAAATCGACTAATTTGTGTGACTCTTAGTGTAGTGGGTTTGTTACCCCGAACGAGCAAAGGTTCAGGTGCCAAGTATGCACCGCTATACTTTGGGAATTTGTGATCCTAATCATAGGTGATGATGTCTTAGCATATTGTCTAAACCTAGGTGTGTGGTATCAGTGTGACCTTGGTTTTGTGGCGGCATAATGACCATATCATAAATGAGTGAGTGCATAATCATGTCTACACAAAAGATTTTGGTTAGCATGATGCTACATACGATGTATGATAAAGGAAAGTCGTAAACGCATAGCACATAGCATGCAACGCACTTCCTCTGACCTTATATCCCCTCTCGTAAGGGTTAAGCTTCTAAATCTAAGCTTGGGTCATCTTAATACGATGAGATATTAAGGGGCGCACCTACAAGAAGATATGCAATTTATTTTGGTAGACCTATGGAAAGTATCTACGGTTTCCTTATATGAGTTTAGTCATGGGTTATTGATGTAGAAGGTTCTTGTTGCACTACGATACACTCCAAACCTCTCCCCCAATAGGTGAGAATGAGGGAGGTACATGCGGTATGGTAACAAGTGATTCACTTGTTAAGCATCCTTGGTCACCATGGGTTTGGAAATGATACCTTCACAAGCTTCTCGGTAAAAATAAAGCATTCTAATCTTAAATGCTAAACCATCTAATGTATATGATTTTGTTCGAAATACCGTAAGTGTGGATTTAACTCATTCAATGACTTTTCAATACTCATCCAAAATATTTTAAACTTTTAAGTTTATATAAAAGATCTCCCCAGTAAAGTCGCCATTATGAGCGGATGACGTTCAACCCGCGCGGTCACCGCAAGGTGCCGGCCCCTTGAGATGGGGCATGGGGGTTAACCCGATTGGAAAAGGTGTGTTTTTAAGTTTAAAGAAAGAAACTTGTTCGTGTGATAAGTTTAATAGACTCGAAATCACGACCTCTAACCTATGGTACTCAGAGTCGCCACCCGGATTAGCTCTTTCAGAAAAATTTGGTACAGCTTAGATCCGTTAAGCCTAAGCGATATCATATTTTAGAGATTTGGATACGGGATGTGTTACTTACTTCATCGTTATTTGAGTTAACATTATTCTTGTTTGGAAACCACATTTATGATACTTCAATTCAATTTAGATGTTTTTGGCTTTTGCTTTTAGTTATTCAGCGCGCATGCGAAAAGAGGTTAATAAATAAAGTGAGAGAAAGTAAACACGTAGAAAAGTAAATGCGCCTAATCTACAAGATTAATTACATCTTGGGATGGGGAATTTACAAATTGCCTAAATACATTGATATCTAACAAGTGTTACATTTTATAAATGCGATACCCCGAAGGAAATTAAACCCTAACGTACATCTATCCAAAATGACCTACATCCACAAAGGTTAGCACAGGGGATATTCCATAATGCAAATATATATCAAGTGTACTACATATGCTCGATTTGGATTTTGAAAAGACCCATGTGGTTGAGGTAAAAACAACAGAGATTTCAAAGTTCTTATTTTATAAAAATGATTAATTTTCATTTTCAACTATGTTGGTTATTTTTATTAGTGAAAATGTCGCATGTTATAATGTCAGGTCGGTTATCCGAGAACTTAGGTTCCCTTCGTGTGGGTCACCTGAAATAATATTAGAAATGTAAGGTCAAACATGCATAATATAGTCATTGTTTAGGTTTACAGTGGTAACGATGTCATCCATATCGTTACTGACTTCCTTGTGAAGGGCGATATCGATATGGATGGCCCAAAAGCACTTCCGTTTCTACTCCAAACCTTAATCCATATGTTAATACATCAAAGAATCATATATAACTCCTAAATAATTCTAATTTAGAAGTTTGTTACCACCAATGATGCATTTCCAAACTCAGAAGGGTCTTAGCAGGTCATTCTAGGCCCAAATGATTCGAAACGAAGCAAAACAAAGCCAATCCGTGATTCTACCAATGCAATATAGTTAACAACATCCCAAATGATGTCATTAAAGATTTCATGATGTCATTAACGACATTAGTGATGCCGTTAACGATATCGACATTCCAGATCAATAGAAAACACATATAAACAGCAGAAAAGTAAAAGCCAAAGAGGTGTTCGTGATAGGAGACTCAGCTTTGTTATCCGACAAGTAATTGGAGATGGGAAAACTAAGAGGAATCACTCTATCCCTACATAGAGGCTGTTTGGAATGCTTCAAAAAAATTTGCAAAATGTGTTTTCAAACATGTACCAAGAGATGAAAACCAGGTGGCAGATGCTCTCGCTACCCTGGCATTAATGTGGGAAGGCCCTCAAAGTCAACCAATAAAACCGGTAATGCTTCAATCAATGAAAGAACCTTTCTATTGTCAACTTGTAGAGGCTGAGGATGAAGGAGGAAACGGATGTTGGTTCTTCGACATTGAGAAATTCCTAAGAACTGGTTATATCTAGAAGGAGTGATAAATTTAGAATGAATCTCCTTACGATGGTTGGCAATACAATTCAGATTGGTTGATGGGGACTTATTCAAATGCACCGAAAAAGGATCACTATTGAGATGTCTTATTGAAAAAAGAGGCCTCATTGGTCATTCGGTGTATGCATTCAATAGATAGTGGACCCCATATGAATGGATTGGCATTAATAAAGAAAATCCAACTTTAAGGCTATTTTTGGACTACAATGATCTCAGATTGTATGGCTGAAGTGAAGAAATGTCATGAGTGTCAGATCTACAGGGACATTAGTCATCTTCCCCCGTTTGAGCTACACAACTTGTCTACTCCTTGGCCATTCTCAGCATGAGGGATAGACATTGTTTGTGAAATTCGGTCTAATTTAACTAATGGACATCGGTCTATTGTGGTAAGGGTCGACTACTTTTCAACATGGGTAGATGCCGAATCCTACACCAATATTATCGCTAAGAAGATGGCCAAATTCATAGAAAAAAATATCTTCGCTCTTATGGCATCCCACATCACATCGTATCTGATACTGGGGTCCAGTTCCAAGGTGCCAGAGCAGACTTGGTAGAGAAGTATGAATCGAACACCATCATTCATCGCCTTATAAACCACAAGCCAATAGGTAGTGGAAGCAACCAATAAGTAGGTTAAGAAAATTTTGAGCAAAATGGTAGTCACCTATAGAGATTGGACCGATAAACTACTATTCATAGTTTGGGGGTATAGAACTAGTTTCAGAACTTCTATCTACTATACTCCATTCTTACTAGTATATGGGATGGAGGCAGTCCTACCGATCAAAACTGAAGTGAGGTCTCTCCTGGTAGCCTTGGATGCGAAGCTAAAGGAATCAGACTAGGCAAGGGCTAGATTTGAGTAATTGAACATGATAGATGAGCAACATCTGGAAGCATTAGAACACTTGCAGATGTATCAACAATGCATGGCTAGAGCGTACAACAATCGAGTTAAGTCCAAAAATTAACCTTTGAAGGTGGGAGATTTGGTTTTGAAGCAAATGAGGCCTTCAAATGTGGAAGTTCGGGGGAAGTTTCGACCGAATTGGGTAGGACCCTACATTGTGAAGAAAATCCTGAGCAAAGGAACTATCAAGATCATGGACATGGATAGGAATGAATTCATCAACCAATCAACCAAGATAGGTTCAAGCGATGCCAAATCAATAAAAGCAGTACAAAAAATATATATGAAAAGTTAGTTCATCAGCTAACACTTGGCTAGTTAGGCAATAATTAAGACCTTTCTTTGTAAAAAAAATAAAAGTTCGCTAAGTTGAAAACCTGTAAAGGGGTACTCATGAAAAATTAGGACTATTAAAGGAACAAACATGGCATCAAGTATAAAACTCGTCTAAGGCTAGTTGATGGGAGGAGTTAAATCATAAATACCCCTGTTAAAATCATTAATGAAGTGTCATTTTTGTGGTAAGATTTATGTTTATGTTTGTATGAACGCATGTGTATATAATATCACAAGTAAACTCAGCGTAGTATTATTCTAATAAAAAAAGTTTAAATCAGTCTCATATAGTCAAAGATGAGTCAAACACATAAACTAGAAAAATAAAAAGTCAAACTCTAGGGTAAATAGAATAAATGTATAAAGATAGATAATCTATGGGTGCTAGTAATGCCACCTAGCATGCTTCCTTGAAGCGTAAGGGAGGGGGTCCAAGCCATCCTCGTCTCTCTCTCACTCGCGTGATACGAATGATGCAAATCGACGCTCAAAAGGCTCCTGATCTCGCCCAGCCACCCACGATAGTACTCATCAATCTTAGTGATATCTAGGACACTATAATCCAAGGCGACAACATCAGCCCATGTCCATAAACCTCGTATCGCATTTGGTTTTCCAGGTCCAAACTCATGAAAGCGAGTCGAGCATAACATTTTGGGGACTTACGGATGCTGCCCGGACTACTTGCATAAGCGAGAAGGAGAGTAGGAACTAACGTCAAACAAGACAATCAGTAGCATGCCACGGTCATGCATGTGGGTGGCCATGAAAGGAATCTCCCAACAAGGACTAAGCCAGCGAATCTCAGAAGCCTGATAAGGTCGCAAAATCTCAACCTAAGCCTCTTCACTAAATGTACAATGATCCCTCTTGATGAACCCTCTAGGGCCATAATGCGAAGGAAGATATCGCGCTTTGCTAAAGCAAGGGTCGATGGTCAAGCGAAGCTTCTCTAGAAGCCACACATGCAAACATTTCATTTAAATGAGAGAATGAAATTCACAAAAGACAGGTTGAGTATATATATCTCCAATAGAGCAAAGTGGTAACCCACTAAGTCCGGGTTGACCGTGGCAACATCCATGTGAACCAAGCTCTCCGACAAAGCTAAAGTCGCAAGGGAAAAACCCGTGGAAAGTGGGTCAATGACAGACAACAAATGAAAAGGAGTGACTGGTCCTACAACGCAAATGAACTCCAACATGAGAAGCAGGGCCACCATGGAAGGCTATGCAAGGTGTGAAGTGGGTGGAGTCTCACACCACCGAAGGATAACATCAACTCGAAAACCTCTAACATCAAGAGAGTAGACAAAAAGCACTTGGTGGAATCTAGATTCCACATCCCTCTTAGCTTATCCTCAACTCTGAATTGGAATACATTAAATGCGAAAGAAAGCCTCACGAGGACCAGTGGAGATGGACTATCAAGAAAGCAAAGCCCTAACATGGCATGATACTCCTCGACCAAGGGGCAAATCTCGAGGTTGGCAAATCGAAAGATGTGAGTAGCTGGATCCTAGAACCTCAAAGTAGCATAAAAAGGGTCGTATTCATAGGTTTAGAAGCAAGGTACTGTAGGCCTCGTAGTTTGAATCTCTTGAGCCTCGACCAATCTGGCTTTCGGATAGTGCGAAGGAAAGCTTTGAGTCACTCGTTGTGCGTTGCCATCAATGCACTAGAAGAAACGCCTTAAAACTGTAATTGCCTAATTGCATTTAGGAAAAAAACATTAGCATATTACATTCATTCATAATTAAAATACACATATAAACATTCACAGTAAACAAACATTTACATTCACAGACGAAGAAAGTCGCAACAAGCAAGGACCCGACACGTAGTAGCCTGATAAGTGTATAATTATACTTATTATCTTGATATTTTTACACATAAAATGATGTGGTTTAGAGTCATTTTATATGTCATATAAAAGATTTCACGTGGTATGTAGTTGTTTTTTATGCAAGTGCAGAAACTAGGTGAATCTTGGGAGTGAAATGATTAAAGATGGAATTCTATGCAAAAAGAGTGAAAA
>CATIWQ010066943.1:0-22369 GCA_949673415.1 Euphorbia schlechtendalii | reverse complement strand
ACATAGACATATCATAAACTTCGAAATAGAAAGTATAAGTAGAAAACAAAGCAAAGTTGTAAGGTATGCAAGTAAAAGCTAAAGTTGATCAAACCGTATCCACTCTTTAATGGGAGTCGTCAATTCCCACAATTCCTACGTCTACTTTGAATTCGGTCTCAGCTTGTACAGAACCTTTGCTAGGATGCTGTTCTTTGTGAATATTGAATAAACGAATATTGAAGAATGAAAGCTTTAATTGATAAGTGATTTCCAATTACACTTATACAACAATCGCTTGAATGTGTCGAGAAATCTAGTGATCGAAATAAGGTTCAAATCACTTATACATTTTCTCGCTAACTTAGAATGAAGCGAAATCTACATGATTTTCTCTCTAGAGCTATGTATGAACTTATACCACACTACACACCATATGCCACACCACAACACCAGGTAGCTCGATGGGAGAGTCTAGATGAGATTCATGACGAGGAGGTGCCCCAGTTTGTCTTGTTCTGTATTATTATACTCCTCTTTACCATTTTCTTTCTAGTGTCATGCAATCATCTGAACTACATCAATTTGCCACCATTAGAGGACATTACTTCCATCCCAAGATGGAACTAGTATCAGGATATCCTGGGCTAGATTTACTATAAACTTGATTGTTATGCTCGATGCCCTTTGAAGGAGCTGAAGGCAGGATGCTTGTGGATTCTGGTGAGTTTTCAGACTTCTTTACATTTTATTACTTCAACAGTGCCCCTATACTGATATGATGCATTTACAACTATGGGCTTTAGATTATCGCTTTATTTCCCACCGTAGGTACTAGGGCATGCATTGCTAGATGCCACTTTCTTACCTTTTGGATGCTCCCATAGAGAGATAGGGTAGATAGCAATCTATGGTATCAAGAGTATCTTCGATGTCTTTGCCGCAACTGGGTATGCACCTATTTCTTTTAATTCATGATTATCATTTATTTGAGCATCGATATTCTTACTTAACTTTTTTGTTGCAGATCGGTACCGATCATTGGGTTTCTCTCCCCGAGTGTGCCTATATCTTGAGAGTTTGGCATGAGCTAGACAACTATCATCTCTTTTGCGAGTATCCCTTTACCAAGGAGTGGTATCTCAAGGAGTGCATCCCAAGGTGGTGGACCAATAGGGTTTCGAGGAGGAGGGTTCTACCAGGGGTACCCACCAGATTATTCTAGCCTCACTTACTTCCTAGCGGGGATTTTACCTTATTTATTGAGGGTGAAGGACAAAGGATCCCTTTGATTAGGTGGTGATACCAGGAGTTTATGGTATATTTTCTTGCTCCATGCTTGAGGTGGCAGATTGTAGATGTGCCTAGGCAGGTGGCGGTTGGGGATGCCACTAGTAACCGGAGTGGAGGAAATGATGATGATGACATAGATGATTCTCTCGGGGATGGAGATGAGGATATGGCACTAAAGGGAGTTCCCCCTACTGCGAGAGATAGTCGAGGTTTTCCTGGTATGAGCCGAAAAGGTCAAGGGGCCTCGAGATCTGGTGGAGTAGCCCATGTTTCTAACATATCAAGGCATGTAATGCCTTTTATCCCAGTAAGCATCTTCATCTCTGATTTTATTCCCATATATGCATATTCTGATAGTAAACTAACACCTAAACTTCTTATGATAGGCAAATGATCGCAAGAAGAAGGCTAGATATGTAGAGGAGCTGGTCCTTGAGGAGTGCAGGACCTAGCAAGATAGGAGGGAGATAGAGGGAGCTCTATCATCATAGCTTGCCAAATGACCATCAAGAGAGACTTCGGCTCCACGAGTGTTAGAGGGAGTCCTTAAGTAGGAGATAGACATTGCATTTATGTTGATGAAGTGGCTAAGGGAGAGAGAGTTGAGACATCTATCAGAGACCACTCTCCCTTTTATCTTTCTTCCTGCTAATGCCAACCATGCGAGTGCCTTAGATTACTACATTATGCTTTAAAACTTGATGTTTGATCTGACAATTGGACATATGTTGTGGACGTCCCCATTACTAAGCTAGAGAGACTCGCTCGTGGGCTCTCTTCAGTCTGGGATCTCATGATAACCTTGGGTACGCTCGCCATGGTAAGTCCTGCATTCAAAATTTATTTATGTATGCAAGTAATATTATGCATGATAGTGATGATGTATGAGTACGTATGTACACATATATGTGGGTTAGTTATTTGACATGTATGTATGTATGTTTTTATTTATTGATTCTCTTGCAGGAATTTGTAGACATGGAGCATGATTGAGCCTAGAGGGCCAAGGTTAAGGTGACCGTTATCTAGGATCTGGCTAGTAGTTTTTGAGGCATCCCGAGGGATATTGCATGAGAGGTTCTAGGATTATCGAGATGTCATATCTAGTCTTGAGGTCTAGATAGAGTAGATGATGAGGTTTGACAATGACTTATTTTGAGCATTGGAGATTGGGGACTCATCTTGAGCATTGTAGAGGTGATGGCATCGACACTAGCCATGGGACTTACTTTATTAGGCCCACCAGAGGTAGAGCGTAGGGGTCGTGGACTTACTTCAAGCACCAGGGACCGAGGACTCACTTTGAGCATTAAAGAGGTGATGGTGCCAGTAGTAACCGACATACCCCATTAGCCCCCTAGAAGAGGCAAGAGCATTTCTCTACTCTTTCCTAGAGGGATGCCCTCGGATTCCACTTCTTACCCCACACATGGAGAGGAGGGCGAGGGTGTAGAAGACGATGAGGATGAGGGGGCCATTAATGGTTATAAGGAAGAGGGGGTCGATGATGGCTATGAGGATAAGGGGGCCACTAATAACCATGGTAGCAGCGATGATGGAAATGATGGGATCTAGTATTGGGCATAGTAATTTAAATCCTCCTTTACTTTATTTCTTATTGTTTTGATGTCGTAGTTCGCACTTTTGCATATTTTATTTTGGAATTCTCTAGTACTTTATGACTTTATATAAAATTACTTTTTATAAAACCCTTATTTTGTTGATGATGATCTTATGCTCTGTTACACAAAAGTTCCTGGGCTAACGGATGGATGAATTTTGGGGACTCACTAACCTAAACAAGGGTGATGAAGCTACTTTGCAATAGGAGAATTACACTTTTATTATAATGTGAATTGGCTAGCTTTATTATGCATTGGAATGTATGTAATAATTATTTAAACTGCTATGGATTAACTAAAGAAAAGTGTTACTTGCTATGTTCAAACATTATGGTACACAAGCATTCAAAGATAAATACACTCGTAATAATTCAACAAAAATGATCTTTTTCATTAAATGAAATCAATTTGGGTACAAAAGTTTATGATACAAGATATCCAATGATCTAACCCTCACTTCCAAAAAGCCTTTTGGTTTTTAGTTTGGCATCTCCCTGTTTTCACTCTTTATCCTAATTTTTGCCCAAAGTGTCCTTTTCAGGTTTTCACTTTTACAAACTAATGAGAAAAAGAATACCCTAATTTTTGCTCAATTGTAAGAAGAAAAATAGTTGACGGGCTCGCTATATAATTTATTTTTTATTATAGCTGCCGCTTTGCACAATTTAGTTCTTTTCCTAAATGTGATAGTGCTTTTGCCTATCCTGATTGATCAAGTTCATGAACTCGTTGTCGTCCATGTCCATGACTTTGACTGTACCTCTGCTAAGGACCTTCTTGACCAAAATGAGCCTTCCCAGTTGCGCTTGAACTTACCCCTAGTGTCAAAATTAGAGGGTTTTAGCTGCTTCAAGGCCAAGTACCCTACTTTCAACGGCTGCCTTAGATGCATGACTTTACTATTGTAAGCTCTCACCATGCATTGTTGATAGATTTACAGGTGATCAAGGGCTTTCAAACGATATTCATCAATCATATTCAACTTCTAAAATCTGGACTTTGCCTAATATAACTCTTTCAATCTCGCTTACATGGCTACCCTTATGGATTTGACCTTGGTTTCAACCAAGAGAATAGCTTCCATCCCGTAAACTAACGATAAGGGAGTTTGGTCTATTGTAGTAAGCACACTAGTCCTATACCCTCAAAGAGTAAATGAAAGCTTATCTTCCCAATCATGGTAAGTGGTTATCATTTTGGACAAAATCTTCTTGATAAAATTGTTCGCTGCTTCTAGTGCCATGTTAGCTTGAGGTCTATACGAAGAAGAGTGATGATGCTTAATGCCATATTTTTCAATCAGATTGGTCATTGCCCCTTGGAAATAAACCCCATTATTGGATAAGATGTGGTGAGGCATCCTGTAGTGTGCAAAGATATGCTTTTCGATGAACTTGGCCATCTTCTTGGTGGTTATGTTGGTGAAAGATGCGACCTCTACCGACTTGGAGAAGCTATCAACCACCACAATGATGTATCAATACCCATTAGTCAAAGAGGATTGGATCTCATCAATAATATCAATTCGCCATACCGATAATAGCTAAGGAGTTAAAAGACTTTGGAGATCTGATGGAGGCAAATGACTAATATCCTTGTAAATTTGGATTTCGTGGCATTTCTTCACCTCGCAGATGCAATCGGCTATCATGGTAGTCTAAAAATAACCTTTCCGATGAATCTTCTTTTCTAAGGCCAAACCATTCATGTGAGGGCTGCAATCTCCCCCATGGATAAGATTCATGACCATAGAATCTTCCTTTTTTAAAAGACAACGCATAAGCATCCATTACCAGTGAGCTTAAAGAGATCATCCCCCATGATTCTGAATAAGAAGCCAACTGACGAAGAGATAACCATTCTGAGTTTGTTGCCCCTAGAGGGAATTCCCAAATATGGATTAGTCAAACTATATCCCGATATAAACAATTCTAATCCATGCTGATAGCGGTCGAGATGGCATGATACTATAATGCCTCCTTGGATGATTGAAAGACCACGATTCTAATGGGTTGGGTTTGGGGACCTTCCCACATAAATTTCAATGTGACTAAGGAATCTTCCATTTGATTCCCATCCCGAGAGATATGCCGAAATAGACACTTATTGAATTTTATAGCCAACTCCCAAACTACATCTATAAGGCCAAAGTGACTCCTCCTTGATTTTCCAATAACCAACGACTTGTTGAATGACTAGGGCAGAATAACAAGTGATAGTGACTTCTGTTACCCTGACATTTCTCAAAGCTTGCATACTGAAAAGGCATGCTTCATATTTTGCTCCATTATTGGTTATGGAAAATTTAAGATGCTTCGAGAGCAGGATGACTTCATTCAGCAACATTACCAAGAAAACCACGAGACCTACCCCTCAATGATTTATAGCTCCATCAAAGAACATTTTCCATTCTTCATTCAAGGACTCTATGACCGCTAGCTGCCCATTTTGCAAATCTAAGTTCTCCACATAGTCAAAGTCAAGGGCTTGATTGGTAAGGAATTCTATAACTGCTCAGCCCTTAATCACCTTCTTCATGATGTACTTAATATCAAACTTAGAGAGGAGAAATAACCAGGGAGAGAACTTACCGACTAGAATCGGGGATTGGTACAAATACTTCATCTTATCAATCTTAGCCACTACTTGGATTTTGTATGACTAGAAATAGTGTTTGAACTTCTTAGTGAGCTAGACCATTATCGAACAAGTTTTCTCAACCATCATGTATCGACTTTCATACTCAAGAAGCTTCTTGCTTAGATAATACACTACATACTGGCGCTTATCTTCTTGCTCTTGGAAAAGCATTTCTCCTATTATACACTCTTTAATAGTCAGAGAGAGAATGAGATGCTTGCTAAGAGTCGGCGACTTTAGAACTGGAGGATTGGTCAAATAAGTTTTTGCCTTGTAAAAGGCAAACTAAAATTGTTCATTCTAGATGATTGGCTATTACTTTCTCAAAAGTTTGGATATCGGCTAACAAATGGTAGTCAATCGGGCTATGAAGCAATTAGCGTACTAAAGGGACCTGAGAAACGATCACACCATCTTTTTTATCTTGAGAGCTCGCATGTCATGGATAGCCTTTATCTTATCCGGATCCATCATAATCCCCCTCTGAATCATAATGTGCCATAACAGCTTGACGGATGTCACACCAAAGATGCACCTCTTCGGGTTGAGGCATAGATTAAACTTCTCTATTCTAGTGAGGAATAGCTCTAGCAACTCAGGACGCTTTACTCTAGTTGCGAATTTAACAAGCATGTTATCCACATAGATTTTAACCTCGTTGTGAAATATATCATGAAGCAAAGCCGTTGCAACCCACTAGTAAGTTACGCTAGCATTTTTCAAACCAAATGGCATGACTTTATAGCAATAGACACCTCATTTAGTTATGAAAGCCAATTTGACTTTGTCCACAATATCCATGAGAATCTGGTTGTAGCCTAAAAACCCATCCATAAAGGAGTACATTGCCACCCTTGCAACGTTATCCACCAACACATGAATATGGGGTAACGAGAAGTCATCCTTTGGTGATGCTTTATTCAGATTCTTAAAGTCCACACAAATCCTCACCTTCCCATCCTTTTTAGCCATAGGACAATTTTCATAAACCATGCCGGATACTCGACCACATCAAGGAACTTAGCCTCTAACTACTTTGCTACTTTTGCCTTAACTTTATCAGCCCATTTTGGATGTAGTAGATGCAAATTTTACTTTATTGGCCTAAATTTGAGATCGATCGGAATATGATGCTCGACGATCCCTCTATCGATACCAGGAATGTCTTTATAAGACAACGTAAAAGCACTAACGTGATGCCTAATCACATTTTTAATCTCTTTTTTCAATTAGGTTTAAATCATAGGATATCGTTACAGTTTTTGGTGATTATGTTATATCCAAATTACTTTCATGTAAAGAGACATCGTGAATGCTAAACAAGTCATGAGTGGATTCACATGAATGCATGGTACCGTTAGGCAAAAAATCAAATAAGTAAGCAAAGTTCTTATCTTTCATTTTAGAAAAGGCCTCAAAGGTAGAGTTGTTCACATCATAAATACTAGAAATATTAAAAATTACATCATATTTAGATTCATCCTCCACAGACGGAGGGTCTTGATTGGTTAGTTCCTCAGGAGCAATCTTTAGATCCAGGCTTGTCTTGGTCTTTAGCGACACCAGTGGTTGGACAAGCGGAGTGGCCATCCCTGGAGCAGCAAGGGTAGTAGGTGGTATCCCCTTAACAGCAGTAACGGCAGGAGTAGTAATAATTGGGGGAGCTTGATAACAAATGAGGGGTTCACTAAGGATAGCAGATGATGTACTCATGGTAGGAAAAGTAGCAAAAATAATAGATAAATAGATAGTATTAGGGTAAGCAGTAGACATACAGGCTGAGGTGGAGCCCTCACCATAAGGATTAGCAAGAAGGAACAAGGAAGTAATTGTGGGAGGAGGGTTGGCCTTAAAAGGATCATTGGGTGAGTTGATCATCGTACCCTCTAAATGAAGCGCTAAATTCATCTCCCGAATTTAGGTCAACCTTATATTTCCCTTCTTAGCATCTTCCATCATGGCCTTAGCCAGATTTTAATAATTTTCAATGATCAGACCTCCCTTTGTCTCAATCCCGTTCCATCCTCTCTTTATCAAAACACCAAGAGAGTAGGTGAGAGTCCCTACAACAGCTTCGACTTCATCTTCCATATCATTGGGAGGAATATTATCAAGTATTTGCTTAGGAGTCTTTTCACATTCATCGACCCCCATGACTACCTTTCCTTTCTCAAGATTGTTAGTAAGAGAAAGGGGAATAAGGTTTTCTTCTCGAGGCTAGCCTCTTGGTCCAACACATAGAAACTTTTAAAATTGAACACATCGTTAAAGATTTCAAATCCTAGCCACATCTAGCCCTCATGTTCCACATGCTCCACTTGGCTAGCATAAGGTGCTTATCCCCTTTCGTAGACACTCACCATGTCACAGAACAATGGCTTCTTATGCTTATACACTTTTTTACGTGGGTGGATGTAGCCTAGCACAAAGCGAGGGATAAGAAGCTTAGGCTTGATAGCTTCTAGAATGCCTTGGCAGTTTCTACCCAAGCCCTTACTAGGGGTGGAATAGCCAAACTTCTTCATTAGCTTTACCATGTTTGGCTGAAAATAGAGATAACCGTTGGGAACCTTCTTCTTCTTTTTATGGATAATGGCCACACGAAGGGCCGATTCATTCTCCTCAAAAGCCACAACGGCTAACACTAACTCCTCATCAGCTTCAATATTCACTACCTTCCATGATGATAAAGCTTTATCTTTTGGTGAAGGTTAGATGAGACAACTCTAATTGAATGAATCATGGTCCTATCCAAAAGCAATGAGTAGGTTACTAGAATATCGAGGACAATGAAAATAACTTGAGCCTTTACTTCCCCCACGATGACCTGAGTTTTGAATGTTCCGGCCACTCCCCTCTTTGTATCTTCGTAAGCTTGGTTAACAGTGGTGGATCTTAGTAGAATAAACTCATTAAGGCCTAGATGGGGGAGGACTTTGAGAGGGCAGAGATTGAGGGAAGATCCATCATCCACCATAACATTGGGGATCTCATGCCCCGAAGATTTGGACCTAAATGAAAAGGGCCTTGTTATGTTTGTGAAATTTAGAGGGAAGATCAAACAAGTCAAAGCTAATTACTCCTAATTTTTCTTTAGTAAGAAACCCTTGGCCTATAGCTGAACACATCTCAATGACCGATGTGGTCAGAGTTGCATCTATCTCAAGCCATTTTTGTACGAGGCCTCTTTAAAAGTGTCAAAGAGGGTGAGCAGTAGCCAAATATATAACTTGGCTTGAGTGCTCTTAAGCTTGTTGACCAAAGGGTCAACCTCGAGAGCTGCTTTTTTGAATTGCATAGGGAGGGGAGGATCATCGAAGGTGAGCTCCATGCCCCTCCTCGGTTACTTGGACTTAGCTTGCTCCTTTTCTTTGAGTAGGTAAATCCGACCACTTCTTATAACTCTTAATACTCCCTCTTCTATAACCCTTGTCTCTGTGGTAGTCTGGATAGGATAGCTTAAAACACGATGTAGGATGGAGACATCCTTGAGTTTGTAGATGCCAATATCGATGGGTTTTAGGCTCATTGTGCCCAATTCTTCTACCACAATGGCCTTTTTTTCTTACTAGACTTCTTCACATTGCTATCAATATCGATCGGGCAGGTTCATCACCCCTGATCACATGAACAGATTCTTCTCCACTCAAGATCTCAATCATAGGCTCTTATTCAATCATTGGCCCCTGGACCATAGAATTCACCCCTGGATTATACTATAAGAGCATATCAAAGACAAAGTTGGAGGGAAGGCTCATCCCCACTATATTCACGCTTTGAGGCCTTTCCTTGTTAATGCATTCACATTCCTCAACCATCTCAATAATAATCATATAGTTCTCAAAGTTCTCAACCTCTGAATACCTGTGGTATTTGGGAAGTATTCCATTAATAAAAAAAGCTAGACACTATTTTGAAACCCATTCCCAGGTGGAGTAGCACCTTGAGAGCCAATCCATCTTTGGTAGTAAGAGTTAAAAGACTTGCCATGCCTCTACCGACAAGCGTGAAGCTCATGTATCTTGATCCCTAGGCTTCTCATTATTGATAAACTAAATGAAAAAATCTCGAGATAGTACCTCCCAGTTCACAAGGTTTGTTAGACATGATGCATGCCCTTGAGGTAATTAGGGAGATATATCTTTATTAGCTTTAACGTACAAAAAGATTTTAGACTATTGTTATCAAGAATAAAAGCATCTTTATTATTTATCAATGTTTATTTAAATTATATATCTCACTAGTATAATATATATATATATATATATATATATATATATATATATGCGTATTGATAAGACCAAGTCCATGACTAATTCATTATGTGATAGTGTGAGGACATAGTGGACACACACGTGTTACTATGAATAGTCTAAATATCCCCAGTCGTAGTTTCAATGGGATTAAACATCAATGAAGTGGACAAATTATAATGTGTAGGCTTAATCCTTGGATTAGATCCAAGCAGCCGACCTCATGAGCTGAAGATTGTACCTTGAGTTAACACATGAATGTATTCGGGTAATACATTGGAGATCGCTATAAGATAGACACTCGAAAATAACTATATCCATGTGTTAGTGTCAAGTCTTATTGCATTAGTAATACAAGTATCCTTAAACCTGAGATATTGGTTACCTTGTGTAGGAGTTGCTATACTTTGGGTCATATTTATTCATACCCTGGTGTTCAGGATGATGCGGGTGATTACGGGTATAGTGATGATCACTCGTTGGTAAGCCGAGTAGTAAAGATGGGATCCTTCACTCCTTATATAGTGATATAATGGGAGCTGTACTTAAGGCCTCTTGTTGAAGAGACACACACTCATTAACCTCTAATCAGAGTATAAGGTTGATAGAATAGTTTTTAGTCAATCTTGATATGGCGATTGTTGGTCTTTTTGAATAAGTCTAATTCTAGGATAGCTACGACTATTATGTGAGCTAACATTTAATCCAATCTCAATCAAATGGATGATATTTAACCTGATGGAAGGTGTGTATTGTACTAGTTACTATTGAAAAACTAGATCAAGTCAAGAGTATGTGATATTCTGAGTATCGGGAGATCATACGCCTTTTCTAGAAAGCCCATTTGATCGTCTAGAGTTATTGGGTTCCATATCAGTCTAGAACACTATGCCTATAAGGTTCCTAAATGGGAAGCAAAGTTTAGGTTAATCTCTAGTGGCTCTATAATTCGAGATCCTATGAGGTCACACACTTTAGGTCTTTACCAGACTAGTTAAAGAACTTATAGAATAGGTCTATGCCGAGAATATTATTATTAATTAGTTGGACCAAATAATGATTAAAAGGATTTAAAGGAGGAATTTTTGGGAAAATTGGGTGGGGCATAGTAAGTGAATTTTTCCCGTTGCGAGTGGGCCCTGCGAACATGGGATGTTCGGGAGTGGAGCTTGCTTGGCTGCCCTGCGAGTAAAAATTACTCACAGGCCACTAACATGTGTTGGCACTAGGCCAGCGCATTCTACGGGCAGTAGACCCGCCAATTAGCCCACAAGTTGGGCTTGCAGGATAAGGCAAGCCCATTAAGGCTTGCCTTGTACGGTAGCGTACAGCCCGTGCAAGCAGGCTGTCTGAGCAGGTCAACCAGCGGAACGTATGGCTCCGTACGTGTGAATCGCTTGTGGTATGGGGAAAATCCCCATCCCACATTGCTAAAAAGAGGAGCTTTTAGCTTCTCTTTTCCTTATAAATAGTCTCCTCCTGGTCCTTTGTTTCTTACTTCAACTCAACCTTCCTTTTTAGTTTTGACATCTTTCCTTCTTGAGCTTTTTACGAGATCTACCATGAGTTTCTCTTTCATCGTAAGAATTATTTTGAAGGCTCATTCATGTTTTGAGAAGAGCCTTATTAGTTATATTTTCAAGTTGGTCTTTGAGTGGTCTAGCATTTGATGTGTACCAACGAGTTCTTCCTCAATGGGAGGTTTTGATTGGTGAAGATTCGTGTGGATCAACCATAGAGGTTAGTGCTAATGGAGTGTTGTCGGATTACTCTAAGGGAGCACTACACCAAGGGATGCATGCATCAACTAGTATTGCTTTTAACTTAGATGTTGGGTTTCTTTTACTTAAGTTTTATAAACCTATGAGCATCTATAGAAAGTTTCAACTTAGGTTATATTAATTGCATGCTTAGGAGATCCTTTAGGGTTAATTTTAAGTTTTGAAATTTTGCCTTTTAAGTTTGCATGTTCAAAAACTGTATAGATTAATCAACATTGGTATCAGAGCCTGCCTTGTGCTGTGCATGATTGATGATAATGTGTTCAAATGATATTTTCTATGAAATGATTAAAGTATGTTATGCATGATTTAGGTTTCAATTATTGTTATAGAAAATAATGTGATAACTAGATTAAGGTCTTTTTCAAACTTAGTCTAGGTGATTGTTATATAAATTAATAAGGTTTTATCACACGTGTAAATGCTTTAAATTAAGGGTCATCCAGTACTTCACTTGATTAAAAGAATGAAATATTTAAATCATAATTATCTATAGTACAATGAATCGAAGTGCCCATGGTTACTTTAACAATGATTGGATTGGTTTCTCATTATCTTTAAGATAACCTCTCCTACCTAAAAATCTCAATCGATATTAGGTTCAAGTATACCCAAGGGACTTTATGACTTAGTTGATATCTAGTATAGAATTGGATTTCGCATATAGTTTTACAGCTATGGTTTAAGTTGTTAAATTAAAACTTATCGACATAGGTGCAAGAACTTAAACATGGACCTTGTTTGTTTTACATGCTACGTGGAGTTTTAGAATAATGGAATAATTAGGATGTACCAGTCTTGAGCATGTTCCCTTAGAATTAATAATTCTAAATAGCCTGGAATCATTATTATCATAATCATATCCATTGTATAAGACCTAGACTAGGGCGAGACCAGCTGCACTAATAAAATCCCTACAATAATATTAAGGTGATAAATAGTCTTCCTATCATAAGTCGTGATACGAACCTTATTAACGGATGTAAGGACATTTATAACATGCTTTCCCTTAACATGTATTTGGTCATGAGACTAGATGGGGTTAATTCCTTAACCAAAATGGGTTAGTTATCCATGTTAGTGGACCTAATTCCAGATTTGAGACATATTTGAGGAGTCGTACAATTAGGTACGCACGACTGGAGAAAGAGAACTCAAATGGACTGGCAATTGCATGGAATGCAAATGGACGGGTTCCAACCATGGTTGTATTGTTATATGGCTTAACTTGCTATAGTGAGGGTCATGATGAATGGCTGTGGATGCTACCTACTAAGGAAAATTGGTTGGACCAAATTTCCAGAATTTAATAGAAGGAGCTATTTGAATGTCGATAAAAATAATAGGAAATATGTGTTTAATTAAAGACCTTATATTAAATGCATGTACATATACTAATGTCTGAACAATTTCTATCTTATATCTAGGTTGAATATGAATACTAACACTGATAAGCATCCGTTTGGCAAAAGTTTTATAGAGGAAACAATTTTCATGAGTGGTTTGAGAATGTGACGAGGTTCTTGAAAAGCCTTAGTGTGGATTATGTGCTAGATAATTCATATCCCGAACTCCCTGGAGAAGATCTTTTCATTTATTAAATAGATGAGTATGTGAAGCACAAAAAGGACTATGAATACGTAAAGAATCTAATGGTCAATGCTATCCTTCGAAGCTATAAGGATATATGAAAAGACTTAAACTTGGAGTCTATACTTGTGCTTGTGATGACAGATGAACCTGAAAGATTCATACTTTTTATAAGTCTAGTGGCTGACACCTCAACAGTTGAGTTTTCTATTACTGTTTATGATAACTCTAAGCAGTTAAGGAAAATGGGAGTTTCTTATGATCAAAAGGCCATGAAATAGATTGTATTGAAAGGTCTACCGAAAAGGTTTGATGGTTTCAAAAAAGATTTCTATAGCATCGAGGATTACTATAAATTTTCCAAGATGGTAGACCTGTTGGGACATTATAATATTCAGTTTAAAAATAAACTTGAAAATCAACTTATTGCTGAGGGTCGAAAGATTAGGAAGTTAAGGGCTTTCGAGGTCAAGAGAAGACTCATGAAAAATGTCAAAATGAAACGCGAGTTAAAAGCTCAGATTTCTGAACAAGTGAAGAAGAAGCCAAGTGAGGCATCAACTTTAGGTATGTTTGTTATAGAGAGTTTCTCTATAGTTCCTTATGAGTATACATGGGTATTGGATACTGGTTGTGGTACTCATATTTGTACTTCTGTGCAGGGGTTGCAGAACAATAGGAGGCTTGCAAAGAAGGAAATGGACCTAAGAGTTGGAAATGGAGCATAGGTTGTTGAAACAGCAGTAGGGACTTATAACCTTCATTTGCCTAGTGGCGTAGTTTTAGTTTTGAACAATTGCTACTAACAATATTATTTCTGTTACACGTTTAATAGTAGATGAATTTGAGGTTTTATTTTTCCAATAATAATTGTCTAATTCATCACGATAATATTCTTTATGCTTTTGGAAAATGTGTTGATGGCATTTATGTTATAGATACTAAAATAGAAATTATAAATATGAACATTATTAAGAAATCAGAGTTAAATAATGAGAAATCCTTGTACTTATGGCATTTTTGGCTTGGCTATATAAATCAGACTCGCTTAACTAAGTTACACAAATGTATTGATTGTTAGACAAGATGTATGCCCTAGAGGTAATTATGGTGATATATCTTTATTAGCAATAATGTACAAATGGTTTTAAAATATTATTAATAATAATTAAGGCATCTTTTTTGCTTATTAGTGCTTTTAATTAATTTATGTATCTCACTGGTATCATATAAGCATAGTATTAAATATGTATATGCGCATTGATGAGACAAAGCCCGTGACTACTTCATAGCGTAAAAGTGCTAAAACATGTGGGAGCTATGTAGTGTGAGAACTGCACATATTTGTTACTATGAATAGTCTAACAATCCATAGTCATAGTTTCATTGAGACTGGACATCAATGAAAAGAACAAACTAGCATGTGTAGTATTACTCCTTGGATTAGATCCAAGCAACCAATCTCAAGAGTTGACGGTGGTACCTTGAGTAAACACATGAATGTATTCGGGTAATACACTGGAGATTGCTATAAGACAGACACTCAAAAATAACTATATCCATGTGTTGTTGTCATGTCTTATTGTAGTAGGTATACAAGTATCCTCAAACCTGATATACTGGTTACCTTGTGTAGGAATTGCTATACTTTGGGTCATACTTATTCATACCCTGGCGATCGAGATTACACGGGTGATTATGGGTATTATGATGATCACATGTATAGTGATTTAGTGGGAGATGTACCTTAGGGCCCCTTGTTGAAGTGACACACTCATAAACCTCTGATTAGAGTATAGGATTGATAGAACGAGTTTCTAGTCAATCTTTATACATAATGGCTGAGTGGTGTTCTTCGTGAACAAGTCTAATTCTAGGATAGTTACGACTATTACATGAGCTGACACTTAATCCAAGCTAATTAATCTAGATGGTACTTAACCTGATGAAAGGAGCGTATTGTATTGGTTACTACTGCAAAACCATATCAAGTCACAAGCACGTGACGTTCCAAGTATCGGGGGATCAAACGCCATTGCTAGAAAGGCCATTTGATCGTCTAGAGCTATCAGGTTTCATATCGTTCTGAAATACTAAGCCTAAAGTTTCCCGGATGGGTAGCCAAGTTTAGAATAACCTCTAGCGGCTCAATAATTTGGGATCCTATGAGGTCACACACTTTGAGTCTTTATCGACTATGTAAAGAACATATAGACTGGGTCTATGCCAAAAATATAAGCTGTCGAATTCATTAGAAGAATTATTAATTGGTTGGAATGAATTAGTATTGAAGAGAATAAAGAGGAAATAGGGAAAAATTACACAGTGCGGAGAAAGGCAATTTTTCCTGTTGCGAGTGGGCCCCAAACAAACATGGGTTGTTTGAAGTGGGGCCTGCACGGCTACCCCGCGAGCTGAAAAGCTCAGGGTTTGCTAGTGCACGGAGCAAGCCCACACGTGGTAGCGAGCTTGAACCCCACAGGCACTGCCCATGGTCATGCTTGCACAGGCTTGCCTTGTGAGATAGACCCACGGGTCCTAGTGACCCACGCAGCATATTCGCTAAGTGGGAGGGGATATTCCCATCCCACTTTGTGCTTGAGGGGGAGTCAAATACTCACCTTTTTCCCTATATATATGCCTCCCATCTCTCATTATTCTACACACTTCAGCTTAGATTTTCTCTCTAAGTTCGACATCTATTTCTTCGTTCATTGTTCAAGAACGTCACGAGTTTCTCCAAATAATGAAGAATTCTTTTGAAGGCTCTTTGTATAGTGAGCCTTATCGGTTTATTTTCAGGTTGGTTTTTGAGCCGTCTAGCTGCTACTATTTATTAATAGGTTCTTCCACAAATGAGATTTTGGTAGGTGAAGATCCATGTGGATCAGTTGTAGAGGCTATCCTAGTTTGGAAGCTTGTGCTAATGATGTTCTGCTGAATTACTCTAAGGGAACACCACATCCAAAAGAAAGAGAAGCACACATCAACTGGTAATGTTCTAAACTTAGATATTAGGTTTCTTTTATAAGCTTTATAAACCTGAAAGCATCTATGGAACATTTTAACTTAGATTATATCAATCATGGCATGCTTAGGAGATCCTTATGTTAATTTTAAGTTTTGAATTTCCACATTGGAACGTTTGCGTGTTCAAATATTATCTTGATTAACCAGTAATGGTTTCAGAGCCTGCCTTATGCTATCCATGAATTATTTTAATATGTTAAAATGATATTTTCTATGAATTGATTAAAGTATGCTATGCATAACTTAGGATTCAATTCATGTTATTGAAAATGATGTGATAACTAGATTAAGGTTTTGCTCAAACTTAGTTTAGCTGATTATCATAAAAAATAGCAATTTTTTACCACGTGTGGAAATGCTTTGACTGAGGGTCATCCCATACTTCACTCAATTAAAGAACGACATCTTTAAATCATAGTTTTTCTTGGTATAATGAACCGAAGAACAAACGTTACATCTATTACAACGAAATATAAACCAACAAAAATTGATGCTAGAGATAAGGATGTCGGCTTGATCATGCTTTCTCTCAAAGATCAACTTATTGCGGCGCTTCAAAGCCTCCATGTGATTATAAACCAAAGGAAAGTATTGAAGTCCGAGTGAATGCCCGGGCAAAAAAACTCTTGGCAAATGTAGTAAAAACTCTTTAGGCTAGAAGGAATCGGTAGTGACACGCCCAACCATTTCAGAGTTTCATACCAAAACTGCCGACTTGAGTTGCAAAAAAGGAGTAAATGATCCATCATTTCAGTTTCATCACAGAATGGTCAGATGATATCTACTACCGAGTTACATCCCCGAGAATTCAGAAAGTGTCGCATTGCTAGGCTACCATGAAAAAGCATCCAACCAAAGAATTTAATCTTTGGTAAAAGGCATGCGGCCCAAATGGAGGTGAAGTCACGGTTAGGCAATGTCCAACGAGGCACACAATATATTTGCTTATAAAAAGAAGCAGCTGAATATTGAATGTCTCTCTTGAAGACCCAACAAAACTTATCATCAATAGAGTTAAAATGTGGCTGTGACATCATGGCAGAAGAACTGGAGGCTGCTGCCACGTACCGTTTGGGCAGAAGCAACATTGAAGAGGACGGGCACTACAAGTTGAATCCAGTAGCGCAATTGGCAGCACCGAGCCTGAGTACTGATTAGAAGATAACGCTTCCAAAATGGCCGAGAATAGGGGTCCAAGCTAAATAAAACTGAGCAACCAACAATGACAGAACATTTCTTGTTATTGCATAGGGAATATAGGTCAAAAAATAGTTAACACAATGGGTTTTCCGAGGTCCAATTATTGTGCCAAAAAGAAGCTAATTATCCATTACCAATAGACACACGGTAGTTTACTGTAAAAATATCCCAATATATTTCGTTTTGAAGACAACAAGACACAATATTCTTCCATATCGATGAAAGGTTAGAGCTATCCATCCGCTTTAAATCAAACCACATTTGTAAACCATAGCTTGCAACACAATGAGAGTACCAAAGAGAACTACAATTAGCATCACGAATCTTCCAGACCCATTTAAGTAATAAACTGAAATTTATCATAGAGAAGTCTCTGATGTTTAATCCCTCGAGATGATACGGTACAGAAATTCTTGCCCATCTCATTTTGCAAAAACCGGAGGAATTAGAGTCACCACACCATAAGAAATTCCTCATTAACTTAGTCAAAACTACGTTGATAGACGACGACATCTTATAAAGCGACATAATATAAATCGAAAGGGAGGATAAAATTGACTTAATTAATGTCAAACGACCTGCATATGATAGGCAACATCTCTTCCTATTGGCTAACCATTTTTTGAATTTGTTCACCAAGGGATCCCAACATGCGAGAGGAACTCGCTTAATGCATAGTGGAGTACCAAGGTAAGTGATAGGGAAATTTTCCACTAAACAACCCAATAGCGACGCACTTGAGTGTAAAAATTCATCAAAATAGTGAATGCCCAAGAGTGTGCTTTTGTGATAATTGATACGAAGCCCAGAAATTACTTTAAAACATTTCAAAATCCTTAGGAAATTTGGAATAGCCTCTAAGTTGGGAGGGAGGAAACAAAGAGTGTCATCTGCAAATTAGAGGAGTGAAGTGTTTGGTGTGGATGAATTAATTTCCAAGCTCGGCATCAGCCCCATCTCCATACTCATATCAATCATTTGTTTCAAACCTTCCATCGCCAAAACAAAGATAAAAGGCGATAGTGGATCACCTTGTTTAACTCCTTTGCAAATTTAAATTGGTGTAGAAGGAGTGCCATTGATTAAGATAGAAGTCGTTGATGACTTGCGATAATTTGATAGCCAAGAAATCCATTTCTTATCAAACCCCATCTTAGCGAGCACTGCATCGATATATACCCAAGATACTCAATCAAAAGCTTTTCTGAAATCCAATTTGAGTACCAAGCATGAGCGACGACTAGAGTGGAACTTATTTATATTTCCAAAGCCGCAAAAGAACAATCATGAATGCTTCTTCCCTTAATGAACGCAAATTGACACTCGGAGACTACATGAAGGAGTATCGGTTGGATCCTCGTTACTAGCATTTTAACGATGATTTTGTAAATCCCATGGATGAGAGCAATTATTCTAAAGTTGTTTAAACTCTCCGCACCTGGCATTTTCGAGACAAAAACTGTGTAAGAAGACTTAATTGAGTTCGGAAGATGAGAAGTCACGTGAAAACTGGTGACAATGTTCATAATTTCAGGTTTTAAATCCTCCCAAAATCATCTGTAGAAGTGAAAATTAAAACCATCCGGGCCTGGAGTTTTGTTTTCTGCACAGTCATAGATTGCGTTCCAAATCTCATCCATCGAAAATGGAGTTGTCAATATTTGATTCTGGCCATCTAAGACTCTCTTGAAGTTAAGCTTTTGCAAGGAGAAAGCAGCAGTTGGGGTAGCAGTAAATAGTTGTTGATAATAATCACGGATTACACATGAAATTTGTGTTGCATCCGTGATAAGAGATCCAACAACTTCAAGTTGTAAAATATGGATGTTATGGTAATGAGCAGAGCTAGGTGTTGTAAAAAAGTGGTATTGTCATCACCTGACAAAGTCCATGTGACTCGGGATTGTTGATGATGTATATTTTCCATATGTCGGAGCAAAAGCGAAAGCACACTTTTTTCCATAACAAGCTGAGCGGTCGCAATATCAGACAAAGGTCGCAATACATTACTTGCAGTGAGGGAGAGAATCATTTCTTCCTTATCTTTAATCCTTTTGTCAAGGTGTCCATAGTTAGATATCACTGCTGCCATTAAGGTTACAAATGGCAGCCCACTTCAACCGAATAAACGGTAAGAACCCAGAGTCTTCCCACCAGAAATTTAATGAATGAAGCAGCTTTCGTCCCTCACGAACAAAGGGCTTAGAGCGGAAAAGAATAGCAAGATGATCGAAAAGGCTAGTGTCAATAGTCGAGCCTGTCATTGATAGCCAAAAATCAAGAAGGTCACAAGATGCTAAAACTCTATCAATTAGTGAGAAAGCAATTCTATTATGCCATGTGTAGTTATGACCATGAAGGGGTAAGTCTTGCAGTTCTGCTTCAAGTACAAAATCTTGAAAACAGCTCATACTTTTGGACACCCTTGGACAAGAACGTTTAGAAGCTGATAATACTTCATTGAAGTCACCGCACACCAGCACATTACTGAAATTACAAAAGAACGGTAGCATATCTCTCCACATGGAATTACGTTCTTCATTACTTGTAGAACCATAAAGCACAATGAGATGGAAAGAATAACGTTGCTGCACAATATCAAAGATAATCCATCTATTTGTAGAATGATTAACATGTGGTTGTAAGGTTGTTGAATTCCAAGTTAACAAGGTACCACCCGAAAGGCCAATAGAAGGGATAATGTGATAACCAAAGTTATTGTGACCCCAAAATGAATGAATTGTGTATTCTGGAATAGATTCAACCTTAGTCTCGATGAGGGCTAGAAAATCAACCAAATGCTTCCGAATATTTAAACGAACAAAATCTTGCTTAGATTTATTGCTAAGCCCGCCTCTACAATTCCAACAAATTAAGTTAAAAGACATTAAAAAATGACTAAAACCAAGAAGTACCTCCAAATTCATGAAGTAGAGGTGGAATCCATGATGTGGAGGATTGCATCTTTGTGCTTATCTTTGAACAATCCCAGTTTGGAGCCAATATTGAAATCCAACTCATTCTCAGTTGTTGATTTATCTCGAGATAATAGAATTATCCTTTTCATGTTGCGAATATCCGATTCCGATGACTATGTGTTAGATGGCAGACTATCCGTGATAGAATTTGCATTACCGCTGACTTGAAGACGGGATTTTATGGCTGGCATAACAGCTTTCTCGAGATTGGTAAAGCTTGGTTCTGGTAATGTAAGAATATTGGCAGTAGCTGCTTCTTTTGTAGCATTTATGACTTGCGAATTCAAATATAACTGAAGAGGGCTATTGTGTACTAAGGAACTAGTTTCATTCGATTGAAAATTCCAACGGTTAGAGGGCCTTGGGACTGCATAATCTGATGGTGAAGTATCCACACTAACATGGTCATTATTATCAAAACTGGTTGCATATGAGGAGCAAGCGATGGCCTGATGGAATTTGATTAAAATTGGAAACTTTGCATCTCCCATTCAAAGATTAATTTTACGATCAGAATAACCTAGAGGGACAGAAATGATGCAAGACACCACATCCATCCTATTTGGCTTATCAAAGTCAAGATCAATGTGAAGTAGGCTCCCAAACAAACCAGCCAATTGGGTGAGTAAATCTCTAGATAAAATGCTTGGCGGAATACTAAAAAAATTTGCATATACCAAACATTAATTCGGAACAAAATTCATGCCAAATTTCTTAACATCATGGAGAAGATCGTTAAGAAAAAACCAATCGGATTCCATGAAAGTAGAAAGAGCGTCGGTAGAGTAGAAAGAGATTAAAATCTGATTTCCTCCCAAAGGTGCAATGAACCGAGTTGCAAAATTATGACCCTTAGTTATATCATGAACTTTTAGGATCATTGCCAAATCTCTTATAGTTGCAACATAAGAAAGGGGTACCCACTTTGCAGCAACAAAGGATGAATCTACTGTAACATCCACAATATTCTCCTTTGGTGAAACTACTTCCGCGTATGAACGATTACCTCTCGGTGATTCATGGAACCTGCTGGCAGGCAAGGGCTTCACTTTTGGTGTGTTCCGCTTAGGGTTAGGGTTGACGATAATTCTACAAGCGTACTTTGCATTGTAAGCATGCAATTGAACAACTCCGATGATAATAGCGTTCAGGCGATACAAGGCTTCATGAAGAGGAAGTGATCCATCAATGGTTAGGAAGCCGAAATTTAGTTTCCTCATATTGCGCTTTCTAGCTGCGTAAACCGCGCCATGAACTCCATATTTCGCAAAGACCTTATGAAGAGAAGGTGCATCATGAGTGTTAGGGAAATTCTCAAAGTAAATTTTCGATTGTTGTGAGACTTGGTTTTGGACTAGATTGCGATGATCGCCGGAAGGGTGGCTGTATGACGGTGGGGGACAGGGAGAAGGGTGGTGGCTGCTAGGTTGCTAGGTTTAGGGTTGGCCATAATTAAATTGTTTGATTAATATTTCTACATTAATTAACATAATTATTTAATAAGTGATTTTAATTTAGAGGGCTAGTTTCATTAATACATTGAGCTCCCTTTTCAATTCATATATCCATGAGTTCATTTGTAAACTTTATATTAGAGAATGAAAAATGACTCATTGATTTATCTAAACTTCTTTTGTTGTGAAGTCACAAATAGTTGTTGAAACTCCACTTCAAGGTCAATTGGAAATAACCTCTCTATAATTACAAGGGTAAGGCTACATACACCCCCCTTACGCTGCTTGTATGGGAGCCTTTAGGTATAGGTAATTTTATTGTTTTTGTTGAAGATCGATACTCCACTAGTATTGACCAAAAGATGTGTTCATCACTTGTGCACGACTTCACTTCATCATAAAGATTAGATATATACCTATATGATGCATACATCGTCACTCGTGCACGACTTCTCTACTTCACATTTAGTTGTTTTTTAAATAATACAAGGGAAATGAGAAAATTCAAGTTGGACATTCCAACTATGTTGACACCTCCACTTATATATA
>CATIWQ010066933.1:0-24162 GCA_949673415.1 Euphorbia schlechtendalii | reverse complement strand
TGTCGGTAAAACTTTACATATATGATATATACTTGGAGTTCGTCATCATAAATAAAATTTTAGATGACAGAAATTATAATGTGTCATGTAAATAATAGATTTTGGTGACGAAAGGTAATTTACAATGACAACAAAATTTTAATAACATGACGGAATAATTGTCACAAAAACAAAAATATTGTGGTGACGTATGTACTATATTGTCACCTAAAAGCAATACTTTCATGACGAATTGGAAAATTGTCACAATGACAAAATACCACGGACATGCTATGACGAAGCGTGCGACGATGAATTATCGTCACCAATTATCAATAGTGATGAAAAAACACGTTTTCATGACAATTTTGGTGTGTCATGAAATGCAAAATTTCTTGTAGTGGTGCCTAAGTACCGACGAGGATTAACTCCAACCTCGTTACAATTAGGTGCTAGTCGGGTGAAAAGGGCCATTGGGACCTAGGCAAGGATTGATCGGATTTACGTTATATTAATTGTTTAATAAAATTTTAAGTATATTAAAATTATTAATTCAACTAAAATCTAAATTATAATGTAAATATTATAAATAACAATAATAATCATTTAAGATAAAAATTAAAAAATTGTAAATTTTTTTTAATTATGATAAAAAGAATTCATTATAAAAATAAATTTTTTTCAAGTGCTTTTGTTATTTGATATATAATATCTCAAATTTCATTTTTTTGGCTTAGGCTACATTATTGTGTATCATTTTATCAATCGAGCAATGTTTCGTTGATTAAACAAATGGAACCATAATTGTTATAAATATCAATATCTTGAAAATCTATGTATATGCAAAAAAAATCAAACGAGGCGGTGCCTAGGTGAAAAAAACGGATTATGTGGTCGTGTGTAGGTGGTAATATATCGGCCAAGAGCCTGATAGCATCCTAGGAACGAAAAGTCAGGTGGTGACCCTTAAAATAGCACCTAAGTAGGGCATGGGTGACCTGTTCAATGGGCCGACTCTCAATGAGTTCGGCTCGAGCCCACTCCCATGGGATGGGTTTAAACACTCATATTTTCACTAAGTCCGACACGAATCTGACAAAGCTCAAAGTTTTATGGGTTCGACTTGATATTTATATAGGTACACAAGCCCGACCCGATGGATAATAATTTTATTTATTATATATTTATATGTTAAATTTTATAATTATTTAAGATTTTTATATTTTATAATATTAAATTTTTTGGACCTAACTACAAGAAATTTTACTAAATATTAAAGATTTTGAGTAAACAACGTAATCATACGAAAAATTTTGACTTGTTTTTGTCTGTTTTTTTACCTTTTTTCCATTTAGTCTAACAAAAATTTAAAATAAAAAGTATTCATGACCGCGGACTGAATTTGAAAATGACCACGTAAGCTCAGTTCAGGTCTGGCCCAAATTTGAAATTCTAAAGTATGAACTTGAACCGATATTTTTAATAAAAAATATGATGAAATCTGGCATAACCCGCCCAACAAATAAGTCTAACCGTTTCTATCTTTGATCTCCTATTTTGTCCGTCCAATAAACCAGCCTCGCCCTATTTGTCTTAGTCACCCATGGTACAATCATTGCATTCCTATTATGATCTGCTCGAGTAATACGAACTTCATTAAATTGTACTGTGAGTTGTGAAAGTGTTACATGAGAGGAAGGCTTCAGTTTTTACAGTGGGTCAAACTAGTACGTATATACTAAGATGACGTATATACTAAGATGACGTTTAAAGGTTTTTTGAAACACCATCCTGATTTTATATAATCGAGCGGTCAAGGTGTAAAATGCCATCAAAACTCAGAAAAGTATCATCAAATGTCAGAATAGAGTCGTCAAAGTTTAAAAAGGTGTCTCCAAAATCCAGAAAAAAGTTGTTACATGAGTGTTTAGTATTATCATATAAAAATTTATGTGTTAGTTAAATTTATTATTTTAATTCATTAATAAATATTAAATATTTTAAAATTCAAATTCACCTAATCCCCACTTAGATCCCGATCAATCATCGATTAATTCCCTCCTAGATCACGGAAGCACTAGCCGCCTAACTAACGTTTTTTAAAACACCACGTATATAGTGTTTCATGGAGTTGTGTGTAAATGATTATAATGAATTAAATATAAAGGTTGACCATGTACAAATTAGAGGGTTAGCTAATCATTCCCCATTATCAAAATGTATGTGCGACAACATCAATTAGCATCCTCCAAATGAGATTGAAAAAAAACATGAACTGAAAAATAAAGCAAAAACCGTTACAATTGAATTTAAAATAAGGGAATTCACCTCACCACAAGTAAGGGCCTGAAACAGAAGACTAATGTTCACAATACGCTGGTGAAGAATGAAGTACGCCGCAATCGCAAAGTAAAAGTAAATATCAGCTCCATGATGAATCATATTTTAAGCATATTTAATTCTTTAGTTATATTTTGGATTACAAACTAGACAAATAAATAGAAAATATCGAAATATAATTTGGTTTAAACGTAAACGAAGTGGTAGACATAATTCTAGAGTTCAACAAGTTGTCTTGTACATCCGCATACGAGTTCATGTAACATAGGTGGAGTATAATTTTTTAAATTATCAAATTTTGTTTATTTTACTGTTGTGATGACGTGTAGGGGCTTTCGCATTTGCACGTGGCTCTAATTTAACACGCGTGTGTATATCCACTAGACTCTGGAAAGCTCACAGACAGCAATAATATAGTATAGTTTAGTGGTAGAGTTAACACAATATTTGCTCTGTCTAAATCTAAAACTTGGTTTTGGATGTGAATATGGGCTTTTCTGATATCTTCTCTGAGCTATGTAGGTTTCATCACCATAAAAAGAAGCTCAAGGAACTCAAGGTAATTTTAACATTTCAAAATACAGAATACATTTTCTTCAAAAAAACTTTTCAAAATATATTAATTTGATATGATAGTATCACTATTAACTGTTATCGCATTAATTTCGAAAATTTCGTTGTTAAATGTTTTATGGTGTATAATCAGACGGTGGAGATTAAAGTGAGGATGGATTGTGAAGGATGCGAGAGGAAAGTGAAGAAGTCGGTGGAAGGAATGAAAGGAGTCACAAACATTGAATTAGAGCCGAAGCAACAAAAGCTGACCGTCACAGGATATGTCGATCCAGACAAGGTCCTGCAACGTGTCAGGCATCGGACGGGAAAGAAGGCTGATTTCTGGCCTTATGTACCGTATGATGTAGTGCCTCACCCCTATGCGCCAGGAGCCTATGATAAGAAGGCCCCACCTGGGTACGTGCGGAATGCATTGGATGATCCTGAGGTGTCGCCTCTTGCACGTGCCAGCTCTTTTGAAGTTAAAACTACTACTGCTTTTAGCGACGAAAACCCAAATGCTTGCTCTATCATGTGAAGTTGTGAATTATTATGTGCATCCGTGTTCTTAAGTTCAGTTGTTCAGATTTTTCTACTATGTGATTGTATCTTTCACTAAAAAAGTAAGAGGGTGTCGGTCTTGGTGTGAGTATGGTATTGGTATGACTTACGAGGAGACCTGTTCGGCGCGTTTTTTTACAAAAAAAAACGCTAACCCAAACCTGGCTCACGTTCATACTTTAGAATTTCGGGCTCGGATCGGGTTCGGCCGGGCCAAGCCTGGCTCAAGCCCATGAATATTTTTTTTGTTATAAATTTTTTTATTAAACTAACTTAAAAAAAATATAAAGTAGATCAAAATATGTTTAAATTTTTAATATAATTGCGTTGTTTACTTAAAATCTTTAATATTTAGTAACATTTATTGTAATCAAATATACAAATTTAATAGGATAAAATATAGGAACTTAAAATAATTATAAATTTGTAATAAATAAATAAAATTATTCATCGAGCCTGGTTCGGATCAGGCTTGGATATTTATATAAAAACCAAGCTCGATCCATAAATCTTCGGGTTTCAATGGGCTCAGGCTCGGGTCGGATTTTTTTAAAAACGAGTGTCCAAATCATGCCCGTTGAAACGGGCTCGGACCAAGCCGGGCGAGTACCTCGACCCGCGAACAGGTCTACTTATGAGTACAATTTCCCCCCAATAAAAGCAATATATTGTGGGAAATGAAAGATACACAAAATTTTGGGCGAATAAATCGCCACTAGGACACTTATTGTCACTGTACTTTTATTTTAGTGGCAGATACATTCCCCTCGAATGTATTATTTTACTAGCTTACTTAGGCTTTGATTTGGATGGCAAATTTGAATGTAAAGTAAGGAGAGTAGCTCAAAGCCTATGATTGGAAGAAGAAGAAGGAATAGTGAGACAGGACGGCTCCTCCTATTTTCTGTCAATATGTGTCCCACCAAGTCGGTGGAATGTGGGAAGCAGGCAGCATAGCAAACCATTTTACCCCTTTTCAATTTATTTATTTACTATTTTTCTTTTTATTTTATTTGTATTTTCCTCTACAATTAAGGATATTTATTTATGTAATTTACATAAAAACTTTACTTTGAAAAACGTACATCTTTTCCAATCATAATTTATCTTTTAAAGATTCTTTAAATAATCATTCCTTATATTTTCATTTTCTTACCTAAAGCATAAAAAAAGTTCCAAGTTATCATAAAAAATCGATTGTCCCCTTAATCTTTCATATTGATCTTGTAATTATTTCAACTTTCAAAACGTGCAACACTTTGCTCCTTGAAAGTTACATGTCAACTTCTAGTTTGTTTGACTTTTAAAAAATGTCTTTTTTTCGATTCTCTCTGATCAGAAGTTTATGTGTGGCGTTTAGAGAGCAAATTGATGCACTTTTTGAAAGTTGATGCAGTTTAGATCACATTGAAAATTCAAGGAAATAATGAGTTTTTCAGAATAACTTGGGACACCAACATCTTTTTTCTTTATGATTGTTACAGATGATCTACAATTTACTAGGAAAGTTAATTTTGTCACATGAATTTTTTTGTAGCAAAAATATGGCTTCTAATACAAAAACTTTTCTTACTAAAACTCAAATCCTTGTAGTGCGAAACTTATTTAAGACTGCATAAATTGAATTTAAATTGATGGTTGTTGGGAATTTTGTATGATACCTGTTGTTATTGGATTCAAAAAATTCGTGAAAGGTTCAAGGAAACGGAAACATAAAAAGATGCATTCGAACAGCAAAAGGAAGAATTTATTCTAAGAGGAATTTCAAGATAGAGATATTTTATTCCACCACATATATCTATTAATAGTTATATATTGATATCATTTATTTAACACTTATTGACACTATGAAATTTCCACCTTCCATTTTATTTTCATCTTATAATGAAGATCTAACTACCTAAACATGAAGGGTAGAAACTATAAAGTATAAATTAATGTCAAATAAACTGGTATCACTATGGAATTACCGATTTATACATAATAGTGCTCAATTAGCAAAGGATCTCGCAGGAACCAACTTTCGCTCACTCACTCCCAAACTTCCAATTATTTCTTATCTTACTTACTTTTTTATTTAAACATCTCAATATTTTAAGGACATATATGTAATCACATCACAACTTCCTTTAAAAACATTTCTCATATTCCTTTCAAATTCTACCATTTCTTCTCCTTTACATTCAATTCATTTATAATGTTTCAGTACTTTGCTCCAAAGCAAATTGTAAAATTAGCAATTTTTTAATATTGAAACTAAGACCATAATTTCGTAAATAAACAATTTTGAGTAAATTTGATGGATTTTTATTGATAGCTATTATCATCCAAAGATGGCAGCATTGTAAGAGCTTTTCTTCCCTCATGAACTGAATTGATATCGTCATGAACTGAATTGATATTGAAGTGGGTTGTAATTCAATGTAAATTTATATTTACAAACAACCGAACTGAAAGCGAAATGAAATAGATTGAATTGATTTGTGGTCTAATGCTATTTGATTTTTAAACAATGGATTGAACTAATTGGAAAACTAAACTCATCCTCAACTTTTTTTTATCTCTAATTGGTTTAGTTATTCAGACTGCATTTTACTTGCTAGAAGCATGATTAATATTTCTTTTCAATATGTTAGTGTCCGTGAATCAGGTTGCTCATAAGTTAGATAAAGCAACAAATCCTTCGACATGGAGAGGAGAATAAAATTTTTGTGCAATTTTCCTTAAGATAGATAAATCTAATGCATTGCGTTGAAAATAAAAATATCAAAGTTTAATGTATCATTATTTTTCGAATTTATTTGGATTGCATTTTACGTGCTAGAAGCATGATTAATATTTCCTTTTAATATGTTAGTATCTGTGAATCAGGTTGCTCATAAGTTAGATAAAGCAACAAATCCTTCGATCTAGAGAGCAGAATAAAATTTTTGTCCAGTTTTCCTTAAGATAGATAAATCTAATGTAGTTGCTTTGAAAATAAAAATATCAAAGTTTAATGTATCATTATTTTTCGAATTTACAAAAAATCTGATTTCATCATGAATTTTTAAAAGTTTCAAACAATTTACTAAACTTGCAAAAAATATAAAAATTTATTAAATATCACATAATAACGTAGAATTTGAAAAATTACAATTTCAAAATTAAGCATCAACCGAATATCAACTTTAGCATTCTCGCATGCTTACATTGGACATGATCACCCTACCCTGATCCAAGATAGCGAGTAATGTATTCAACACTGTTGACAGGCAGTTGAGCTCCGTCAATATACAAAGCAAAGTCAAAACGCAACCTTTGATACTCTTAAGATTCCGTTTTAGAGAGGGAGTTTAGTGAGAGAAAATGATCACTGATGGAGTAAAAGACGAAGAGAAATGGCTGTCGGCCGGAATTGCTGGCCTTCAACAGAATGCCTTCTACATGCATCGCGCTCTGGTAATCCTATTTTCCTCTATAATTTGTTGTTTCCTTGGGAAATATGTCCAGATTTTTCTACATTTCTTCGAGGAGGATTAATGTCTTTGGATATCCCTAATTTTTTTACGACTCGAACAATCTCAGAGACGCTTTGAAGTATTCAGCGCAGATGCTTTCTGAATTGCGCACTTCGAAGCTCTCCCCTCATAAATATTATGAACTCTGTAAGTATGCTTTTCGAGATCTAATGTGTAGGTTGTATAACTGATATTTGAATTCGAGTAGGAAACTGTAGAAGCTGTGGTTTGTGATATGCTTTTGATGCTTTAGACATGAGAGCATTCGATGAACTGAGGAAATTGGAGATTTTTTTCAAGGAAGAGACTCGGCGAGGTTGCTCAATAATTGATTTGTATGAACTTGTCCAACATGCTGGTAACATATTGCCACGATCGTAAGTCCATATTTTCACTTTACATTTCTCCTTAATTCGATCTTTTTGACTTAATTTACTTTCTTGTTGTGTACTTGATGGTATGCAGTTTATATATATTTTGTTAAGTTTTATTCAATGAGCCTAATTTAGTATCAATGTGTCATTTTTTGTTTGAAATTGTAGTAACGTGTAATAGTTTTTAGCATCAACAAATTTTGTCCAGGAATGAACCACTGTTTGTTTACATTGCAATAGTTGGATGAGAGTTATCTTATACTCTGCTTGTACTGATTACTGTATCATTTTGGTTATATGGTTCCTTGGATAGTTGGATGGCCTAACCAATTTATCTTTTCCTATGATCCTGACAATTGCCAATGGCATTTCTCCTTAACATTCCTAGTCTGACTAAACAGTAAACACATGCATATAAGGATTCCAAGTGCTAATACCTAGTGCTCCATTTTCTTACACTCCTCTTTCTGGAAAGATGAAATTTCCTTGGATCTGTTGCCACTGAATATCTTTGCTACTGATTAACTCACATCTTTCATTCTTGAGTTTGCTTTATGCTGATGCGTCATGCTGTCCTTCATATGTACCAAGTGCACTTCACATGACGTGCGACTATAAAAAATATTCATCCATATATTCAGAAACACACATATTTGGTTGTGGAAAGTTGTTGCAGCTGAGTATCCTATATTATACTGGCTTTTTCGGAGAACATCTTTATTTATTAATTCATAACTAGTATGGTCTACCTGTGTGTGTGTGTGTGTGTATGTATATATATATATGTATATGTATGTATGTATGTATGTATATATATGTGTGTGTGTGTGTGTGCGCGCGCGCGTGTATGTATATGTATATGTATATATATGTATGTATGCATGCATGCATGCATGCATGCATGTATGTATGTATGTTTCTTTTCAAAGATATGCAAGTCTATATATGATAAAAAATAACTGGTATTTATGCAAAAGTCTGTCATCAAGTTTATTCCTTCCAATCTGTTCCAAATCAGGTATCTCCTCTGTACTGTAGGATCGGTATACATTAATTCGAAAGAAGCTCCTGCAAAAGATGTCCTTAAAGATCTTGTAGAAATGTGCCGTGGCATTCAGAATCCTGTACGTGGGTTATTCTTAAGGAGTTATCTTTCTCAAGTCAGTAGGGATAAACCACCCGATATTGGTTCTGAGTATGAAGGGTAAGGGATGTTTACTTGTTTTTTATTTTGTTAAACTTTTGTATGAAATACATGTTTGTGTTTATGGACATAGTTTAGTGGAAATTGATACCTGCTGATTGCTGTGGTGTAAGTCAAGCTCAAGTTAGATGAAATTTCATATAGAATCACTTTTTCAGTTAAGAACTAAAGTCAGTATGATAATCTTGAAACACAAAATCATCTTTGAGTATTTTTATTAGTAATTTGTCAATTGCATTGAAATTCTTTCATGCTCGTCTTTGTAGCAATCTAGCATGTGGACCCTTTACCTCAGTTGTGGTACCAAGCTGTCAGAGCAATATTTTTTCCCTTTCCACTATATTTAGGAGTTGTATAATTGATTTTTCTAAAGGTAAAAACAGACGAGGATGAGGAGATTGACCTATTATCCTTGGTTAGATGTTACTGGGGATAGAAAAGGTTATTATAAGGCTAAAATAATTGCCTTCTATAATTTAATTGGTAATTATGGGGGAGGGGCTATTACCTCCATTTTCATTGTGTGTGACTTGAAGGGAACTCGTATTTTTTCTTTTCCAGCATCATTTAACTCCCAAACAAAGAAAATCTTATGCTTATCATTATGATTTTCTGTTTTTCCTTATTCTTCCATCATATCCAAGCGTTTTCATTTTCATTTGTAACTGCGGTGTATTGTAAAGTGCATCGACTGTCTGTCTGGTAGTTTTTGAAGGCAAGCCTCAAGCAAGGCTGCGCCTCGCCATACTCCAGGCGCGCCTCTGGTACGAGCAATTCCGTCAGGTTTTTTATCCTTTGGTACAAGCAATCTAGACAATGAGAAAGTTAGGAAAGAAGGGAAATGAAGAAAGAAATCTTTTTTTTACCGTTAGTGCCTTAAATGTTGAATTTATATACAATTGAAAACAAATATAAAAATCTGATCAATTCTCAATTATATGCTAATATTGAATTGACAAACTATTAATAGCCTGAAATTATATTTGCGAATCATTAATATTAATATCATCGAAGGTATAATTTTCTGTTTTTTCATTGGCTTAATAAATCTAGAACCCCCTATACTTGTCCCTAAAAGCCCATTTACCCCCTGAACTTGCAAACAGTCCAGATAACCCCTGAACTTGGAACTTTTAGCCCTCTGAGCTTGTTAAAACTGAACCTCATAACCCCCTGATGCTGGCATGCCCAATATTGTCTCGGCGGAACAATATTTGATTCAATCTTTGGCAAAATAATATTTATTTCAATCTTTGGCGAATCAATACAAAACATATCAGCAACAGGGGGCTGTGAGTTTCATTTTTAACAAGTTTTCAGGGGTTAAGTAAGTTCAGGGTGTAAATGGGATTTGGGGACAAGTATAAGGAGGTGTAGATGTATTAGGCCTTTTTCTTTTGTGCCTGGCATACCCAGGGAGCGTGGCTCGCCTTGCGCCTCGCCCCTTTGCATCTTAGTGCACCATAATAACTATGGTCTGACCGCTGCAGGGATGCTGAAACTGTCACTGATTCTCTGGAGTTTGTGTTGCAAAATTTTACAGAGATGAACAAGCTGTGGGTGCGGATGCAACATCAGGTTGGTTGAAATATCTGTGATTATCTGCTCTCATGTTTGGCATGCATCACAATACTAGCATGTCTCAAAGGTAAAACACTTCATGAGGGCATGATTTCTGGTCATGCAGGACTTATACTGCTTGTCAATCATTCGTTCTCTTAGCTGATCTTGAGTTGAGTGTTGCTGTTGGGCTTTCTGGTCTGCAGGGACTTCCCCGGGAAAAGGAGAAGCGGGAGAAAGAACGGAGTGAGCTGCGTGATCTTGTAATATCAGTAACCCGTAAACAAATAATTTTAACCACAACTTGGTTGTGTATGCGCAGTGTGATCATATAATTGTTTTTCATTTTCTATCTAATAGGTTGGGAAGAACCTTCATGTCCTTAGTCAGATAGAAGGGGTTGATCTGGATCTGTACAAAGAAACAGTGCTACCCAGAATTCTAGAACAGGTTTGATATTTATGCTTCTCTATTGATAACTTTTATGACATGGGTATCGTAACTAACACTTTTTCCAAAACTAAATATGTATCACAATTATTTTGACAGGTGGTCAATTGTAAAGATGAGATCGCTCAGTTCTACTTGATGGATTGCATTATTCAAGTCTTTCCAGATGAGTATCATTTGCAAACACTAGAAGTTCTATTGGGGGCATGTCCCCAGCTTCAGGTGCAAACTTTGTTTTGGTTGGTGCATATGCCAGTAGAATGAATAGATGCAACAATTTGAACTGTTAAATTCTGGTCCCTCTTCTGACTATATGTTTCACAGCCATCTGTAGACATCAAGACAGTTCTCTCAAGGTTGATGGAGCGGCTCTCAAATTATGCAACTTCAAGTACGGAAGTGTTGCCCGAGTTCTTGCAAGTAGAAGCTTTTTCAAAATTGAATAATGCCATCGGGAAGGTAATTTTATGGTGGGATGTTGACTGATAAAATGCTAAACTGTTAGGAGGATAGGAAGGGGTAAGGAAATGAATTTTGTAGAAAAGCCTGACTAGATGCAATACAGGATGTGTGTAATCCAACTCACTATAGTCTTGAAATAAGGACATTAGAGGAAGGCCTAAAGGGCAGGGAAAAAGACTTGTTTAATATAAATAAATGAATTTGATCCTTCATGTAGTAGTGCTTTTGAAAGTGAAATTTCAATTCCTCGTGGTTGATATTGCAGTTACCTGTTCCCAATTCTGTATTGCAGTTACTTGTTGTTTGGACGTCACCAATGTGTCACACTTTCCTTTATATAATATTGATTTGTTAAATTCTGCTTGCTTGAACGGTTGAACTTACGGGTATAAAACTTCATTGTTGATGCAGGTGATTGAAGCACAAGTTGACATGCCTATCTTTGGAGCAGCAACTTTATATTCATCTCTCCTCACATTTACTCTCCGTGTCCATCCTGACAGGCTGGATTATGCAGATCAAGTGTTGGTATGTTATACTTCCTAAAGTATTTTGGCATGTCACTTACGTGCATCAATGCATCACCTCTGTGTATGCATACTCAGTTTCAATTTTCTTTCATGGAAAAATGTAGGTTTTTCTCCATTTAGATGTCCATCTCTCTTTTTCATCTTAAACAGATTCAACATGAAAATTTGTATATGGACTTTTTTTTCTCTCAAATTTTGACTAATTCGTTTTTTACGTGTTGACTTCTTTTTCCTTATAATCATGGATTAAGTTCTATTGCATGTGTTAGAATGAATTAGTAAACAAGCTTGAGGTTTAGAGATTTAGAGATTATGTATTTCTCCAATGTTTGCAATGTTCGATGAAGGCTCTTGCAAAATGTTTTTATAATATAAATGTGGTTGAGTAAACTAGTTTCATTTATAAGCTATTAAACAACACACGGCAATTGCTGTTTAAAGCAAGCATAGTGTGGATTGAGGAACATCCTTATCAGAAGTGGAAGTTTGCTGAGCAGAATTATCCAGTTACAAATATATGCTTAGTAACAAGATCCCAAACAAATACAGGATGTATGCTAACAGTGAATTTTAGAAACTTAGTAACTGATTGAAGCATAATGTTCCACGTAACATTATTTGTTTGCATGATGATATCACTGTAGTAACCTGTGGTTATTTATTTCTGGGTGGCTTACATATGCAGTAACTTTTCTGTTATCAGGGTGCTTGTGTTAAGAAATTGTCAGGCAAGGGAAAGATCCAAGACAGCGAAGCCACTAAACAAATTGTATCACTCTTAAGTGCTCCGTTGGAGAAATACAAGGATGTTGTTACTGCATTGAAGCTTTCGAACTATCCCAGGGTCATGGAGTACCTTGATGTGGAGACTAATAAAGTGATGGCAACCGTCATAATACAGAGTATAATGAAGAACGACACATGTATATCCACAGCTGATAAAGTATCTCTCTTCCTTCCGAATCCTTGCATTTCAGATAACATTTCATAGTTCTTAGTTTGAAAAATGCACCACAGATATATAGAGATGATGAATCTATTTTCTCTTCGTAGGTTGAGGCATTATTTGAATTGATCGCAGGGCTTCTCAAAGATTTGGATGGAACACATGAAGAGGTTATTTTAGTTTTAATGCACTTAATCTGTTATCTAATATGCCTCCCAGCCATTAGTATATAAATTTTTTCAGTTGGCTTTGTAATTATTTGGTTGGGCTTGTGTCTCATGTGATGCTTCTAGATTAAAATGCATTTCTTCCTCCACTCATAGGTTGATGAAGATGATTTTAAAGAGGAGCAGAATTCTGTTGCACGTCTTATTCAGATGTTGCATAATGATGATCCAGAGGAAATGTACAAGGTATTTTTTTTTCATGATGTATATGCTGCTTTAGTAGTATATTAACTTCTGAAATTCACTTGGTGTAAGTAGAATTGAGTTGTTGAGTTCTGTAAGTGGTTTTGAAAGCCTTTTTTTAATGTATATCTTCTATTTAACATTGCAGATCATATCCAAGGTCAGGAAGCAGATCATGACTGGAGGTCCAAAACGTTTACCCTATACTATTCCTCCTCTTGTGTTTTCTTCTCTTAAGGTTTGCTTCTGCCTAAATTATCTTGTTCTAGACAAATTAAGCCTTTTGGAATAAGAAAATCCTCGTAAGAATAAAATTGAAGCTTCATCAGATGCATGTAAACAACCTGATTCCTTTGTCTCGTAGCAATGCGGTTACACTTGACATCCTCACTTTGAATTTGTATGTGCAGTTGGTTAGATGACTGCAGGGGCAAGGGGAAAATCCTTTCGGGGATGATTTATCAACTACGCCAAAGAAAATTTTTCAGCTGCTGAATCAGGTATCATTTTTTCTTAGTTGAGTTTCATTTTGACTCCCTAGTTCAAGAATGATGACAACATGATCTTTTTTCGACAAATTAAATCTTACTGTATCAGACGATCGAGTTACTGCCAACTGTCCCTGCTGCGGAACTGGCCATGAGGTTGTACTTGCAATGTGCTGAGGTAAAAGATACATGCCATATCAATATGTGTGTTCCGTTTAGCTGTTTCCATCTTTTGCCTTGATGTATGTGTGTCTTTTTCCATTGCTTGTTTTAATAGGCTGCCAATGACTCTGATTTAGAACCTGTTGCGTATGAATTTTTCACCGAAGCATATATCCTGTATGAAGAAGAAATCTCAGTAAGCTGATCTCTAGTTCCCTAAAAAATTGGAACCTTATGTTTTACATTATTCATTTACTAATCCAGCATGGTGTAACAGGATTCCAAAGCACAAGTGACTGCTCTACATCTAATAATAGGGACACTACAGAGAATGCATGTGTTTGGAGTTGAAAATAGAGACACTTTGACTCATAAAGCCACAGGGGTAATTTGATAAATAGTTGATCATAAATTAACCCTTATTGAGGAAATGTGCTGAATTCAGTCCTTTTGCTTGGAGTAGTATTCCGCCAAGCTCCTAAAGAAGGCTGATCAATGCAGAGCTGTATGTGGGTGTGCACATCTTTTTTGGATTGATGATCAAGATAATATGAAAGATGGAGAGAGGTGGGTGCTGAGAAATTATCATTAGTTAGTGGTCAGGTCTTTTCCTTATTGTTACTAAGTTTGTATGCGTAATTTGTTTGTCTCAGGGTTTTTATTTGCCTTAAGCGAGCTGTAAGAATCGCAAATGCTGCTCAACAAATGTCCAATGCTGCATGTGGTAGCACTGGATCAGTGGCGCTATTTGTCGAGAATCTGAACAAGTAATTGGTTGGATTGTTCACTTATCCAGTCTAGTCTCATTCGAGTTTTGGTGGCTTAAACGTAATTTTTGTTGCATATGCAGGTATCTTTACTTCTTTGAGAAGGGAAACCCACAGATAACCGTTGCTTCAATTCATAGCCTAATAGAATTGATTACAACAGAGATGCAAAGTGATTTGAATATAGCAGACCCTGCTGCTGCTTTCTTTGCCAGCACCTTGAGGTATGTTCAGTTCCAAAAGCAGAAAGGTGGAGTAATTGGCGAAAAGTACGGGCCCGTAAAGGTGTGACCGAAATTCTATATTTTAGATTATGTTTTCATGGTTAATTTCCAAAATATGATTGCGGCCATAAAATCTGTGCATAAGATAAGTTATATTTTGCTAATCTGCTTGCCAAAGAAGAGAATTATGGGAGTCCAGTCGGAGTTGCAATGTCAATTAGTCAACTATGTTTTTTAGGATGTTAATTTAACTATCAAGTTTGATAGTGCTGATTTTGGTTTAACCATTTGACAATTACTTCGTGTTTATCTGTTTTTATACGGGTTACACGGTTTTTTTGTAATGTAATTTTGTATGTATACATGTTTGACTGCTTCTGTATACATGTTTCGTCACTAAATGGGTTGGTTAGAGATCGTTCGCAACTTTTCATTAGCAGGTGCAAAGCGGGTTCATAATTCTTGAGCATTACGCTCAAAATTGTAGATTAAAATGGAAGAAGATGAAGTAAAATAATTGTGCATCATAAATGACTAACATTGGCATTATTTAAACAAAACTACAAATCTATGACAATGTTAAGTTAGCTCAAGCACTTGAACTATGATTTCAGGCCTAACTGCTTTTTGTAAATGATAATCTCTAACTAAATAAAAATAGATTTGATTATTAAAAAAATCTTTAGGCTTTGTTTATGATAAACAGCTGATTCCCTTATTTTTCAGACATAATTTGCTTCTGTTCTTGTATAAAGCATTTTAGTTGATTTGAAAGGAAACTCAAGCTGTTTTGAAGTTTATAAAAGAGTTCTTTATATTTCAAATTGAGACTGAATCACCAAATAATGCTTGTGTGCAAAATGCTAGTTTTTTTAGTAATCAAGTTTTAACTTTTTTTCTGGAACCTGGTACTCAAATCCAAGGCCACGGAACGAATGCTAGTTTGCTTAATTTTTTTGAGTTTGAACCATTAAATTTTTGTTTATTTGGTACATGACATACTAAATTTCAATTCATTAACAATACAGAGAGTGTAAAATACCAATATCATCATTTGAAATATGAACATATTTCTCTGATCATGTATGGATTTATCAATTCCAATCGTTCATTAAATTGACATACAAAAATTAGATAGATCAGAAATTCAATAGGTAACAAGTATATATTTCTAACACCAAATATTTGAGATATAGACATGAAAAATAATATAATGGTGAAATTCAATAGGTAACAAGTAAATATTTCTAACACCAAATATTTGAGATATAGACATGAAAAATAATATAATGGTGAAATTGCAGATAAAATTGATTAAAATCTCTAGATGTATAAATTGGTGATTTTATAAACAGTTTGAACCTTAAACGATATTGTCCACTTTGGCGCCGTTTACGGCCAATCTCACAGTTTTAAAACGCGTCTATTAAAGTTAATGTTTTCAGGGCTCCACTTATATACAAGCTCAGTGAATTCTTCGAGAGCGATGTGGAATATTCATTCCTAACATTTATTAATCAGATTTAAACGATTTAGTTATATATATATATATATATATATATATATATATATATATATATATATATATATATATATATTTCTATCCATAATAAACAATCAAATTGAATTATTACAATTGCTTACAAGTCAAAAGAAAATCAAATAAATTAACAACCAAATGGACATGAAACTAATTATTCCGTGAGAAACAACAAGTAAAACCAATTACAGAACAATAACCAATCCAACTAATAAACATGAAGTTTGTTAATAAGAGCCAAAGCATTACTAGTAATCATAGCAACATTCAACACAACCTTTCTTATCTTCTTCTTCACGGAACTTCTAACCTTATAAGCACCATCATCGAACCCATCCATACAAGTATCTTCATCCGTAATCGCAGCACTCACCCATGTTTGCACATTCGAAATCTGAAATCTCATATCCGTACTATTACTATCTAAATGGCAAAAGGCGTTCAACGAGTCGCTCAACTCGTCGATACTGTCCCCAATTTCGTCGAAACAGTCTTGAATCACATCAGTTTCGATTTTGGTCAAGCCTTGCTGCTTCGAAACAACATAAACAAAGGAAGAAGTGTTGATAGCGGCTTGAAGAGATACGTTTAAAGCAAGGGAACAAAGGTTAAAATCGTCTGTTTTAATAATGGAGGTGTAGGGGGAGAGAGAGTTGTAGCAGAGTTTCGGGTATGTGGTTGAATTGCAAGCTTTTTTAAGGTAAGTTTTGTAGATAGTGGCTGAGGAAGCAGCCCCGGCAGCCGCAAAGATGGCGGCTAACAAGGAGAATGCAAGAGCAATAGCATTCATTTTGTGTGTTGTTATTATCGTGTTTTGATAGTAATTATGGTGTGAGGTCTTTTTATAGGCGGAGTATTGGATATCATAATATCGAATCATATAAATAAATAATATAAAGGAATAATACAATGATGATGCATGAAAATCAAGTAATGTGGCTTCTAATTGTGAGATATCACACAGAATAATTTGAACTAATCATTGAGGAATATAATAATAACATATCAGACATGACATTTGCATTCATGAACTTGCATAATTTGAATCAAGATGATCAAAAGATTGGAAATTATTTGCCAGGATATGACTTCGAATCAAAGCTCTCTAAAGATAATTAACTACACGATTTATTATTTTTTTCTACAAAATTAAAATACGAATACATGTACAATAAATGCTCACATGTTAGCTTACTTGTTAAAACTATTGTACATGCATGGTGGCACAACTAAGTCTCAGAAGCACAAAAAAATTTCTTTAACTTTATGTTCTTAAAATACCAACGATTTCGGATATTGGTTAATCAGTTTCGGGGTAAAAGTTCAAAGAATTATAATATCAAGAAATCTCCCAATAGTAATATTGTGACTCAAACACATGTTTTATATCTAACTCAACACATCATGTGAGTTACCAAATATTGGTTAAAAAACAAGCTACTGAAAAAATTTATGCTTTCACGAAGGGTGATTGATTGGTTTCATACATTTGTTGATGATGTTCAAAATTTGAAGCAGGTGTGAAATGTTGATATATGATGGTCATCAATAATGAAAGGTCTTTTTCTGTAATGTCTCTTTCAAAAATAGAGGATCTCTTAGCTTAAGCAAATAACTAAGCCAACTCATTCCTAAGATATGCACTTGATTTGGAATCTCATGTATAAACGATCCATTTTGAGAAATAAAAGGGTATATAATTCATGAATATGAATAATTGGTGGAACTAACTAATTATAGATGAATTTGAAAAAAGATACGAAAATATTTTCATTTGAAAACAATCCGATGTTGTACGTATATAAATTTTCTGCGTAAAAAAATAAATTGAATTATCAAACCCTAAAAATCAATAATGTAATATTGAATTTTGCACTCTATATTTTCATCAATTCAGCATTTAAGAAGAAAAAAGAGATAATAATCTATATAGTACTTTTTTCCCATTCAGACTTGGGCCACAAGGATGGATTGTGATTTAGGCGCATGGATATGGGTAAAACTGTCATTCGTCATTCGCAGTTGTTTTTTTTTTAATTTAATGCACATATACTTTTATTTTTTGTTCTTTTTTCAAAGATAAGGGATAACTAATTCAAAGTAGTACAGCACTCCATAATATATGACTTTGCTTTATTGGCACTGAAATTTGTGAGATTGGAACTGAAAAGTAGACCAATTTTGCAAGTGGATATAGAAGAATGGGTTGCTTTAAAAAGCAGAAAAACAGATTAAGTTCTAAAAGGGATTGTTTGTGAATGCACTGAAATGCAAGACAGCCAACATCCAAATGCGTGCACAACTATATAGATAGGCTGACATTGTGTCCTCTAAGCATGAATTAATATTATAATTGTACATTGCCTATTAATTACCAACAACCCAATTGTAGCTTAAGAGGGCTTATCTATATAATCTTGTAATCCCAGTCCTCATTCTAGGACCTATGGAAATCATCATATATTCATATTCATAATGACGGTTCAGGCAACTATATTCTTATCCCTGTTTATTAGCTTCAGAGGTGTACAACTCAACCTCTGAAAATTTAAAGATACTCGAAGTCGAATTAACAAGTGAAGAAGTATTTCTTATTTTTTTTTCTCAAACGAAAAAAATTAAAAAAAAATGAAAATTTCATTGAAGTTCATGCACATTTACGTCAAAGCATTAATGGAAAGCAAAAATTTGACGCTTCTGGATATGTTGCCGGTCCACGTGTCTACCACTTTTTTTTATTATAGTAAAGCTGTTAATTTAGTATAAAACGGCATGAATTAATAGCGAAATTCAATGTTGCGGAATAAAATCTGCTGTCCCTCATCTTGTCCCCCTGTTAATTTCTTACATCTGTCATTTAAAATGCCAAAACAGCTAACCCCTTAAACGTTAACCTTAACACATGTCGCTCATTTTCTTCTTCCCAACCAGTCTCTTCTTCTCAACCAATAATCTGAATTTACAATTTGTGTTCTCACCCAGTTTCTTCTTCTAAAGAAACAACTACAATTGATTATTACGATTTCTTCTTCTCAATTAGTCTGAGTTCAAGGTATGTCAGGCTCTCCTTTGTTCGATTTCATAATTATCAGTTTTATTGAAGAATTGAACTCAACTTTGGGATTTAAATCAGCTCTAGGTTGGGATTTTCTAATTTGAATCGTAAAGGGGTGATTTTGAAATTCATGAGTATTTGTTTTAACTAGATTGATGGATAATATTGTCATCAGTAAATGACTGAATTAAAATTAAATAACTATGATTTAGTTAAAGCAAATGCTAATTTGAGTCCATCTTCAAACTACCTCAATTAATTTGAATAAAAAATGTAAAAAAGATAAATAAATATCTGAAGAGAATGAAAGTTAATCATGGTTGCTTCTCTTTTATTGATAATCCGTAAGAATTTCAGAGATCAAATCCACTTTCAAATGCCCAACCTACTCAAATATGAAATCATTCAATTACTCCATTATTCGATAACGGCAGATTTAAATCTAAGTATCTAACAAAGGATTGAAATGATATATTGGTTGAGAAAGAAGAAATTAAAATCATCAGTTTTAGTTGGTTGAGAAGAAAATAAAATTTGGAAGAAGAAACAAAATAAGAACAAAACTGATCACTTCTGGTTGCTGGTTGAGAATACATCAGAAGAAGAAAGAAACTGATTGAGAAGAGAAAAGGGATTGACGTTAACATTAAACAGGGTTAGCTTATTAGACTTTTTAAATGACAGGTGTAAGAAATCAACAGAGGGACAGGGTGAGAGATAGCAAAGTTGGGACAGCAGATTTTAATCCTTCTGCTATCCTCACAAGAATGCCAAACCACTACTTTCATGGCACTATAAAAAATCAACCAAGTCAATTCAAGATTATCATAAGCAATTTCATGTGCCTTAAGAATCACAAAACCTAACTTAATCCTCAGATCTGGCCAAATACATCACCACCCCCCTAAAGTTGACTCAGAAAATCGAATGCCATCCTCAACTTTCAAAAAGATCAGTTACCAACTTCTAGTTGAAGGGAAAAAAATCAGAAAAATGACACATTTCTAAAATCAAGCCAACCAGATTCTGACACGAGATGTTGAAAAGGCAAAATGCACTTTTTACCAAGTTATGGGGGGTAACTGGTCATTTTTACCAAATTAGAGAACTGATTTTCTTGAAAGTTAAGAGTAGCATCCAGTTTTCTGCCAGACCGGATGCTACTCTTGAACCCAATATACTTAAAAGACAATTATAATTAAGGAGCTGCATGGAATTGCAATCCCGAGTCCAAAAGAACAGTCATGTCTAACAGAACAATAGTTCTTGGGCCTAACAAAACAATGCTAAACTCCCCAGGTGATAATTGGGTGTAATGAACAAAACTCTTCCTACTTCCCCTGATAAACTCCTCTTAAGAAACTCCAATCATACTCAGCTATACATTAATAATTCTTCATGATCAACTTACAAAAACACACATCTATAGCAAGCTGCTAAGTGTGAACAAAATTAAGACTTGCAAAATGCATGAAGTGTATCATGGAGCGCCTTTCTATCATAATCACCAGTGAACACACAGTTGCCCAGCGGGCCTTTCAGCAGTATCAGCCTTAGCAGACCATCCGCTACCTTCTTATCAACCTGTTGCAACAATAAAAGATAGCAAACTATACATGCTGAACCTTACTGATTAGTAATTACTAACAACACAAACAATTCAAGCTTTCAGGATTTCAAGGCCTATCTTACCGCCATAACCGACTTGAACGTTTCTACAGTGATGGATTGTGGTGGGGCAATGGGTAACTTAGCATGTCTCAGAATGGCATCCACACGCTTTACGATCGAATCGTCAATCCAACCAAGTCGGTATGACATGTCAACTGCCATTACCTGGAATTACCACAAACAATATCATCATTACAAGGGTAATTTTGTTTTTGCGAGGTAAAGGGCGCCCAAATCACGAAAATAACAGATAAAATACCGTTCCAGCTGCAACAGCTTCCCCGTGAAGCCACTCCCCATATCCAAGCCCAGTTTCTATAGCCTGAACATATATCCAATACAGCAAACAAGTAATCAATATACACCATTTAGAGATGAACAGAAAATTTCAAAACCACAAGACGCTTATATAAATGGATTCCAGTAATACCATCAAAATATAATGGAAATACTTTATTTATACTTGGCGATTCATACACACAGAAGTTCAAGAATATTGTACATCATAAACAAAGCAATTTATTTTGTTGTTTGATGACTTAAAATTCATAAACATCTCCATCATTTGGAAAAGCAATCAACTGAAACATCTATGAAAATTGCAAAACTTGGCAAAGGCATTAATGAAATCATTGTGTACTTAATTGCGGCAAAAACCACCGCCTAGCAAAGCAATAGTGCAGAACATTAGTTCCATGGTGATAGACTCACATGGCCAAAAGTGTGACCCAAGTTCAATGTAGCCCTGAGTCCACTTTCTTTCTCATCCAAGGATACCACCTCTGCCTTATTTTCACAAGAACGCTTTATGGCATATGCCAGCGCACTTGGATCCCTGTCATTTGCAAACACCATAAATGAACATGTAAGCGTCAGGTGAGTGCATTTGCTAGTACAAAGACACATCGGAGGAAGCCTTTTGTATTTGGTTGCTTTAAGAAGGAAAATGCAATGATTTTAACGTGCATACATTATATTATATCAGAAAAAGGCATAATCCGACATAATTTATCCAGGACATTAAAAAACTAAATATCCAATAGAATAAAATCCATAAAAAATAAGTGCAATTACCTTGACATTAATTTTGACATGTTCTTCTCCTGCCACTCGAAAAATTCGGCATCTCTAATAAGCCCATACTTTACAACCTCTGCAAGACCTGAAGCAAGTTCCCTGTCTGGCAGAGTGTTAAGAGTATCAGTGTCTATGAGTACACACTGAGGCTGATAAAATGCTCCAATCAAGTTCTTCCCCAGGGGATGATTTATCCCAGTCTTTCCTCCAACAGAAGAATCCACCTGAACAAGACAATTTACCAAAATAACAATGAAAGGCCAAAAACAACACGACAGAACAAAGAAATACCTGGGCCATAACAGTAGTGGGAATCTGAATGAAATTAACACCGCGAAGAAAAGATGCAGCTGCATATCCACACATATCGCCAATAACACCACCTCCAAGTGCTACAAAAGTACAACGCCTATCTAGCCGCGATTCAATAGCTTTATCAAACACTTTCATCAGTGTTTCCTAGACACAAGCAGAACACCATAAATTCTAACCCCAAATTACACAAAACCCCAAAGCAAAACAAGTTTATCAGTATTTTTGACAAGACTTACCATGTTCTTGTATTTCTCGCCATCAGGCAACACCACACTCTCAACAGAAACATTTGGGTTGCCTCTAGTTAATGCATCAACCACTTTGTCTAGATAAATCGGTCCTACAGTTGAGTTAGCAACCACAAGCACTCTCTTCCCGTGAACATGCCTAGAAGAAGATCGAGCAGAAAATAAAAAGATTGAAATTTTTACTTCATTTTCAACTATAACCCAAAAAAAAATCAACACAAGCACTACCTTTGAAGCAATTCAGGCTGATCAAGAAGTCCGGATCCAATATAAATCGGGTAGCTCCGGTTTCCCAAATCGACTTCGACAATGGTAGGAGCTTTAGTGGCTGCTTCACCAATCGATTGATCCATAACCTGAGAAGAACTAGCAGAAATCCTTGACGACCCAATTCGATTCAAACTCAGCACAGGAAGCTCCAATTTCTTGGAACGGAAATACAAAGGGTTTGGATTTCTGAAGCGAAGGTGGAAATGGGGCAAATTTGGAGGGTTTAAGGTGGAAGCACTGGCGGTGGAAATGGATAAGCAGAAGGCATTAGCGAGGGAAGCCATGAGCTTCTCTTGCGATTACAAGTAGAAGGGAAGAAGAGAGAATACCGGGCAATGGTGAATTTGGTGAACATTTTGAAAAGAGAAGAGGGGAAAGATGTTGGGGTAGGTGAAGTGAAGGAAAGGCCATTGGTGATGGACGTTGCACGACCCGATCCGTAAGTCCGATTTAAGTAAGTTGTGAATTTTGGTTGGTTTTATTCAACTATATTTCAAATATGAAAATGGATTAACTTACTATTTAATTTACACGAGCATATGAAATATTTTATTCATTTTATTTTTTATTTTCAAATTTATATTCATAACAAAATATTTCTTCGTAAATGTATTGAAAGTATAAGGATGGCATGAAACAAGCTAAAATTTATAGATTTACGTTTCATACCAATTATATGATACTTATATTTGCAAGAAATTTCGCATCACGACATGCTGGTGCCCGTGAGAATTTTAGCATAAACACGTGCAATGTAAAGTGCATATCTTGTGTGCTAACCGATTTTATACATTGCTTGTATTTGTTGGAAATGTCAATAAAATATCTGTATGCATGAGAGTGATTACAATTTTGTAAGGAGGATCGCCCTAACATTTGTATTGCAAATTATTGTCCTTGGCCATTGTTAAGGCAAACAAATTAGATTGAACTTTTTTATTGTATATTTCTAAATATCAATTAATTGCATTAAATACCTCGAGTTCCCAAAGCATACTTTGTACTTAGTGATAGATAAGACCGATAAAAATTTTAATTTTTTTTTTGTTAAGCTCTAGGAAATTGTGGTGACCGATGTTTTAAAAAGTGCTAGGCGTCAGTTGGGTGGTTAAATCTAAGCGGGGATTAATCGGGACTGGCGGATTAGTATATTGAAATATTGAACATTTATTAATGAATTAGAATAAAAAATTTAACTAATACATAAATTTTTATATAATAAAATTAAAAATTCATGTAGCAACATTTTTCTAAAATTTGACAACACTTTTTAAGCTTTGCTGACACTTTTCTAGGCTTTGGTAACACTTTTCTGGGTTTTAATGACACTTTCTGTAACATCCCATTTCATAAGATAATATTTGCATTTTGATACATATGTTATATTTCGTGAAATTTATTATATGGTATAATTATATATCATATATTGTTTTAGACATTAGTTTCAATTATATAAAATACGAAATACAATATG
>CATIWQ010066920.1:0-19893 GCA_949673415.1 Euphorbia schlechtendalii | reverse complement strand
ACCCTCAAGCGGCGAGCCACACGTGTATCTCTCACAGATGGGCCCCGCATGACATCATCACACCAGATCCTATAAATGGCAAATCTCCAACTGCTAAAAGGTACGTGATCACAAGAGAACTCCACTAAAACACTCTTTACTCTGACCATTGACTAGATCGTCGGAGGATCTTCGCCGGAAACAACTCCGGCCGAGGATTTGTTTTGCAGGACCTTTGAAGATTCGAAAAGCGGAAAGACCCTTATTGGCGGACATCATATGTGAATCAAGTTGGCCTTTTATATTGTGTATTAAAGGATTATAAGAAATTAACAAATTTATGGATGTCATTTTCATATTGATTAGTATGCGCAGCCTCATAATTTGTGTTAAGTTGTAGGGAAATGTTAATGAGTCGTGTATTATTGGATCACATCTGTTGTACCATGAAGACTACAACAGAATCAAGTTTTCAAACGCTTGATTAGGTATTCAGGTGGACAAATTCGGTGATCTAATCAAATAGTCTATATTCCTTTGAAAGGTTTATTTGCAAAGTCTAGCTATCAATTTAGAATAAAACAGTTTGGAGAAATAAAGACGCCCTGCATTTTTTTTATTTATATTTACCATTTTAGAAACGAAAACAAAAATTATATACGCACGTTAAATTTTTTTTCTAAAATTTATAATTAGATTTACGGAACTGGGCAACGGACTGAAACTTTTACTTTCTCAAATTGATGGTTGGAGTGTAAAGTAGTTTTATCAACGCCAATAGATGCCTCGGAGGAGAAGATAAAAACAGTGGACTGATAATTTGGAAAATATTTTCTATTCAGGATAAAATTAGGAATAATTTCCTAATCAGTTTTATGAAAAGTTTTATAATTTGGACTGATAATTTGACTCATTATAGTTTGGATACAACTTTTATGTCAAATCAGGATAAATACATTTTTTATCCAGTTATGATTCAAAATCTTAATCTATATAGGATTTGTTGAGATTTATATAAAGGCTCAAAATTGTTAGACATGGTGTACGTCCTATAAGCAATTAGGGTGATACGTATATATTAGCTATCATGTACGGACATTTTTCATTTTTTTATTATTATTAATGAAAAAGATCTTTGTTTTATATTAATGAATGTTTTGTTGCTGGTATCGTATGTATATTTATATATGTGTGATCATTGATATAATCGTACAAAGTCCATGACATTTTCATAACGTAAGAGTGCAAGTATATAGTGAGAGCTATGTGGGTTGAGAACTGCTCACATGTGTAATAATGAAAAGTCAGAATGTCCCTGGTCACGGTTTCATTGAAACTGGACATCAATGAAGCGGACTGACTAGCATGCGTAGGCTTACTCATTGGATCAGATCCAATCAGCTAATCTCACGAGCTAAAGGTTGTACCTTGAGTTAACGCATAGATGTATTCAGATAAATACATTGAAAAACGCTATAAGACAAATGTGTTGGTGCTATGTCTTAGTGCAATAGCAATAAATTTCTTTGAATCTGAGATATTAGTTGCCTTGTACAGAAGTTGTTATGCTTTGGATCATCCCTAAGCATTACCTGTTGCTAAGATAATACTAGTCATTTCGGGTACAACGATACCTATTTGTTGGTAAGCCGAGTAGTTAAGATGAGATCCATCACTCCTGATATAGTAATATAATTGGAATTGTACCTTAGGTTTCTTGTTGAAGTGACACTCTCTTAAACCTCTGATCAAAGTACGTGATTGATAAAATGAGTTTCTAAGCAAACACAATATATAATATGAGTGGTGTTCTTCGTGAACAAGTCTAACTTTGGGATAGCTACGACTATTAAATGAGCTAACATTTTAACCAAGCTCAATAAACCGAAGGAGTGTATTGTATTGGAAATTGCTGCAAAACCAGATAAAGTCGCAAGCATGTGACATTCTCAGATGATTATATGCCTTTGCTAGAAAGTCCATTGGTCATCTAGAATCATCGAGTTCCATACGATTTGGAACACTGAACCTAATATTTCCTGGATTAGAAGTCAAGGTTTAGTAAAACTCTACCAGCTCTATACTTCGGAATCCTATGAGATCACATACATAAGGACCTCCAACCGGACCAAGTAAAAAACTTAATAGATGGGGTCTACACCGAGAATAAAATGAAGTCAAAACTATTACGATTAGACCATAAACTGGTTAGACCATTGAACTATTTTGAAAGAGGAATAAGGAGAAGTGAATTTGGTTTTGACCAATATTTGAACTGTATGGATACAAATGTGGACGATGCAATCAACCAGAGGGCAATTCCGTCGATTGAAAACCAATGCAAATATGTGCTATTGCATCGGTTTCTCCAAGAAAACCGATTCAAATATGTTCTATTTGCATCGGTTCTCCAAGCAATATAGTTATGCTATACTTGTATCGATTTTATTAGAAACCGATGCAATTAACATTGAAAAAAATGAAAAAATATAATTTGGATCGAAGAGAGCCCTCGTGACTATTTAATTTCTCAAAATTCAATTCATTTGCAATCTATGATGCCGACCAAACACTTGTAACAAATTTCAATTACAAACCACAGCTTATATAAATCAATTAAAAACCTATTATTTTTTTACAAAATAGGAATATGTAATCAATAATGTCAAAATCAAACAAACATAATCTCATCAATATTAGGAGAGGAAAAACTTATCACAATAACAAAACTCCAATCTATATTTTCTCAAGCTCCATTCCACGTTATCAGAGAATCACAACCATAAGAATTTTAGCATACTCCATAACAACAGGTTTTGCAGAACCAGAGGGATTTGCGTAAAAGAGATAAATCTAGATACCTAATATAAAAGATCAACAAGTATCTTTGACTAGATTCAGATGGAGTCTAACCCAACGATAAAACTACAAATCTGTATCGTGTAATAGTAGATCCACGATTGAAAAAAACGATAGCATAGAGAAGACTCGATAAAATATCAGATGTAGATTATTCAACACAAAGAAACCGAAAATATAAAACTATAAGAGATCAAATACACAAATGGTTGGGAGGAGTAAGAAGAATGCTCAAAAAGAGCCTCTTCTTCCTTCTCAAAAGCAAAAACTAATTTAGAGAAAGTAGAGGAGAAATAGAACAAAGGGCGCTTAATCTACATTAATTAATTAATTTAGCTCTTAATGCATTAAGAAAACCTATTATTTAAAACATAGGTCACTTGTTTGGTAGCCGGAATGGAATGGAATGGAATCGAATCGAATTGAAAATGAATGGGTATGTAACAAATGCGGTAGAGTTTTGTCTCGACTCCGACATCGAAATGAATGACTTCCATAATTCTTATAGTAACTAGGAATAGTTATTCCCTCCAATGTTGGCTCCAATGTCGGCGTCAAGACAAAACCTCTATCGCATTTGTCATCACTCCCATTCATTTTTTATTTTGTTCTATTCAATTCCGCCAACCAAACGAGTCCAGGATTTAACGTGTTTATACAGTTGAGTACAATTAGGTATTCTTATGATTTTCCATTTACTTTTCTTAAGTACTGCTTATTAGTTGAGTACTTCAGCATGTTAATAATTAGAATAATATATGATACATGAACAATATATTTATAAAATTTAAGGAAAATTTTGCAAAAACTTACCCAGAGTGAAGCCCAACCAAGACGCACCTCTGAATCATAACCAACTTTAAACTTATGATCCTTGCCGTATGTTTGTCTGTAAACAGCCGGTGATTGGAATTAAAATTTTACCAGTCTCTGAAACATGTTAATGGAACAAACATGTAAGAAATTCTAAGGAGATTGATAATATTAATAATTACCAGATGATTCATGTAGCATATCCGATAGACTAATTTATAAGTTTTTAGAATATTCAGAAACTTGTAGCTCTGCCATGATTAAGACTAGTCACTTTAACAAAAATTCTAAACAGGTAAAGCCAAGTTACGAATGAAATCCATGTAATAATCTTTTGCATTACAAATAGGATGCAATGTAGATACAACAATATCAGCAGCACAACATACATTTGGCAGCATACAAAAATACGGCAACCAGTCCCTGACAACATCCTAAACAGTCTGATTTTACTCCGAAATCTAGACTTAATCGTCCAAATATTCAAGCAAAAAGAATGCTGTAGAATTAGTTTCCAGTAGACCAAAATCGAACTTACAAAGATGATATCAACAAAAGCGCTTGTACTGCGAAGCGCTAGGGCATTTTTGCGCTCTACATCCAAGCGAAGCACTTATACTGTGTTTCGCTGCTCTTTAGCGATCAAAGCGCTCGCATTTGAATACTATTCCGCACACTATGAATAACTAATTATAGATCAGAAGCGTCAAAATGAAAGATTTTAGCATTACCGGAAAGACCAAGAGATTTCTTACCTCAACTTGTTATTAGGATTGAATCGACCCTTGAATGCAAATGCTGAAGGCAAGCAAATGCTAGGGGTAAAGGAAAGTGCTTCATCCTGCAAATAATTCAAATGTCTCAACAGAATCCTTTTAGATAGTACAGTGAACTCAAGCAATGCATCAAGCTTGTTGCAATAACAAAGAAGGAGGGCAGAGATGATGATAAGGGAGGGCATCCAAACATCTTCCATAGTTCAGGACTCTTTTTCTAAGTTTCACTTAGGCATATAAATAACACAAACTCTGGTGATGCATCATGTAGGGAAACTACCTTATAAGCAAGCATATCTTAGTTTCAGTAAGGCCAACTCCACAAACAGATAATGTCCATTGACAGCTCAGGTTCTTCTTTTCGTCTATAAAAATGGACAAATTTAATTGATTTCTACTCTTCTTTTAATGAAAGTTTATTAAATTCTACTGCTTCCTATCAACCAACTTAATGAATTTGTTATTACATTATAGGCAACTATTAACAGCAGAACGAGCTCTATGTATTCCAAAATAAATAATTGCAGGGTCCATATAATATCGAAGTCGATCCCAAAAAATCTTCGTTGCAGTTGTAATGTTAGTTTTTCAATGTTTATGTATGTGTTAGTGTAACTAAGTCTTAACCCACCAAGATAATGGTATGAATCACATTCATCTCGTGGCAGAGCAACAAAGGACACCTCTCAAAATGAGACACGAGCCGTTAGCACATAAATGAAGAGTAAACAATTATACACGGTTCAGAAACAAAATTTAAAAGGTAACAGGCATGAGCTAGAGCCTAAAGGCTGAGTGATATAGTGAAAATAGGAGAACCTGCAAATGATCTCAGCAAGTACGTAGAACTTCGAGCTTTTCATCTAAAGTGCACTACATACTGAACCAGCCCAATCTCAAAACAATTATTCAAGAAAACAGCATGCTTGATTTAGATATCCTTAACTAAAGAATTTTTTGACAGAGACGATATAACTCTTATTTCACAAAAAAACATAGATGCAAAAGTTAGAACATTAAGCAAACAGAAGTTCCCTGAAATAAGATATAGACTTCACTTTCACATGTTAAATATGTCTAGCATTTAAGTCCACCTTCCGAACCACAGAAGCTACCTGAACCTAAGAACACTGTGAAATTAAGAAACACAAATTCACCTAATTGCAGGAATATAGTGAAGCGACGATTACCAGATTCCAGTGGCGGCGGCGACCGGTTTTCCGTGATGGCTGTGAGTTGAGATAAAAACTAAGTTCGGAGATAATTTGGTAGCTGAAAATAGGCGAAAAAGAGAAGAGTGGCCGGGAATCGGAATTGGGAATTAAAAAAATTTAACACACGAATTAAAATTGGGAATCACAAAATACAAACGGCGACAAGAAGCAGCGTATGCCAGGAAGAGAACCGGCGAAAGAGTGTCCTGACGAAACTGATCAAGACAGAGGCAACTGCGGTGGAAGGGACAATTTGAGAGCGAAGAGCAACAGTTGCGGGAGTATTGCAAAACCTAACCAATTCTCAAACCACTAAAATATGTTAAAAAAATAAAGTTAAAATAATCCCTCTATGCTTACTTGGGTTGACATCATTATTTTACAAATCTAATTTATTAGAACATTATCAAATATTTTCATATTATTAAATACACATTCCATTATCTCATGTAATTCAAAATACTAGCAAAGTATGAACGTATACAAAAGCAGCTCAAACCGATTGGATTGAAGAAAAATGAATAACATTTAGATATACCAATTGAATCCGATTCATTGTATCATTTTATTATAATTGAGCTATCAATTATATCATTTTAAGAACAACTCATACAATAGAGCTTCAATAATTCTTTTAGCATCTCAATTGCATCTCCGACATAATTGAACATATATATCGACTTTGGCAAAACCGATACAAATACGGCGATAAAAAAAAAGTATTTCTCTATTCCCATTGTAGATTTGCTCATATTATTGAAAAATTCCTTGCATAAAAGCTCATTAGTAGAATCAAATATAATATCAATTACATATATTTGCACGAGTATACTTATTTAAAACTTCAGTAAAAAGAGTGTTTTCAACTTTATCTCGTTGAACCCTTTATCAAGTAAGAATGTATGAAATAAAATTCCTCATTGAGATGGTCATTAAGAAATGTACTCTTAACATCCATTTGGTAGAGTTTGAAGTCCTTGTAGCAGGCATATGCACAAAACAACCGAATAGCTTTAACAAAGGTCTCATAATAGTCTATACCTTCTTGTTGATTATATCCTTTAACTACCAATCTTCCCTTGTTTCGGATTACTTTCCTGGTTTCATCAAATTTGTTTCTAAAAACGCATTTAGTTCCAATTACGGATTGATTAATCGGTTTAGGAACAAAATGTCAAACTTGATTTCTCTTGAAAGTTCCTCTTGCATAGTCATAAGCTAACCTCCTTCCAATTCAACTTCTTCAAGATTCTTTGACTCTATTTGTGAGATAAATGTCACATTTTCAAATTATTCTCTTGATTGTTCTCGTGTCATATTTTTTGCGGATGATCATCAATAATATTATCATTTGAATGATGTTTATGATATCTCGGGAAAAAAAATATAAAGATACAATTTAAATAAATATTTAAAATTGAGAAAGGGGCATATTTTCAATGAAACTAACGTCGTCTCTACGGAAGGAATTCTTGTTTTAAAAAAGGTTCAAAGTTTGGACCTACGTCATTGACAAAAGGAATGCCTGCCTTCATCTTTTGCTAATTGAGCTAATGCAGTTTTCTTGATATTATATTTCAAAATTGAGGGGCCAGACCCCTATGATACATGTGGGTCTCCCCTCCATTCAATTTTGGTGAAAAAATAGTGCAATCTAATTTTTTGTTTCAAATGATAGTATAGATTGAAAATGTTAATGATTAGGGGAACAAAAAGTTAAACCCCAACTTTATAAGCCCTTTTCCACAAACTATGAACTATTTACAGAACTAATCACTTATTTTGTAAGGGAAAATGATAATTCATGTATTATCAGAATTTTATTGATTGTAGTTAAAATTAATTCTTAACCTTTGGAAGTTTCATTTTCGAGTTGAAGATTAAGACTTTTTCCTATTAAATGTACATGCAATTGAACAATTCTTTTAGAGATTATAAAGTGTAAATGGGTGACAAACAAGCTGGTGTCAATATAGAATTGCCGAAAACAGTAATTTTATATTGACGCCAGTTGTTTGACACCCGTTGATACTATGCAATTTCCACCATCCATCTTGTTTTCATCTTATGGTGAAGATCTAACTACCCAAAGATGAATGGTGGAGATTATAAAGTGTAAATGGATATCAAAAATACATATATTATCTGAATTTGAATATATTTCCATAAAACTAATAAACAAAGATCTAAATAGTCAACTCTTTGAACAAGATCGATAGATATTCTTAAGTCTAATATATCAGACAACCGTTTTAATTAAGTAGTAAATGTTAGTCGGTATCAATCCTTTAAACATGATAAATCTAGACCCGTTCAGAGGGTCGCCCCTGATGGAACCGGTCCAAGCCCGTTCTTATGGATCGGTTTAGAACACTCATATTTTCATTAAGTTCAACCTGAGCGACCAAAATCTGAAGTTTTATGGTATTTATGTAAATACCCATACCCTGTTTGACGAATTCTAAATTTATTTACTATATATTTATATACTAAATTTAATAATAATTTAAGATTTTTTATATTTTTTCTATTTAAATTTATATTTATCTGTAATAAATTCTACAAAATATTTTGAGTAAATAATGCAATTACATGAAATAATTTAACATATTTTTTATCTATTAAAAATTTAAAATATAAATATTCATATGGTGCAGACTGAGCTTCGAAATGATCTCATAAACTTGATTTGTGTTCGAAGTTATAAAGTATGAACTTGATTAATGTTTTTAGTTAAATCACGATAAAGTTCAACCTGAACTCCGCTCAACCCGCCTGACGAATAAGTTTAGGATAATTAATGTAATTAAGTTCAAATTGAATAAAAAAATTAAATTAAAACGAAGAAGAGAAAAAATTTTATAGGGAAAACATAAAGAAACCGAATTAATCATTAAGCACGTGAACAAACTGATTTGAATAATGAAGTTGAGGGAATATGTACACAAGACAATTGTAAACTAAAAAATTAGAAAATCATGAAATTTTTAATTGTAGCTCTTGAATGATTTAGATAATCAGTTGACACCTGAGAGATAAGATGCTTTCTAAATTACAATTCCTAATCATCGTCCTCTTCAACACTTCGATTTTTCACATCTGAGAGAAGATGATTTCTAAATTACAATTCCTAGTCATCGTCCACTCGATTTTTCCAAATCAACAAAACCACTTTAACAATAATCTCCTCTTCACTCAAGTAACAGGACACTGTCGTTTCTGATAACAGCGGCTTGGGAGCGGAGATCAAAGATTCAAAGAAAATTGTTAGTATTTTAGTGTAATTCGATTGACTGGTTTTGACCAATACGATTGTGACGTTTCATCGAATAAGTTATGAGAATGCGGAGTGTACACTTGTTCGAGTACGGTTACGATTTGGGAGGTTTGGGGGCAGCCCCCCCGGATGCGGGGTCCAAGGGACGGCAACCCCTCGCTGGGTCTTGGGGCAGTGCCCCGGGCTGGGGTCGAGTTACCAGGTCAGCTCGAAAAATTTTTATTCCTGAACAAACGCACCCTTTAAGTCGATTGAACACAACTGAAACCCGAAAAAATATGTCCTTTAGACATGGCAGCCACTCGAAACAACATGTCTGTTAACATTTTGGCTATTTATATCACCAGACGCGAAATTGGTTAACATATAGAAAATTCGGTTGTAATTTTCATAGAAAACATCAAATTCTAGTTCTTGACATATTTTCTGATTTTATCCGATTGAAAGTTTAGTAAACCGGCCAAATAAATTTCAATCTGAAAATGTTATTCGCGATTTCAGAATTATCCAGGATATATCCCAGATTCCAACAAAAATCACTTACGGTCAGCTGTTTGCCTTTTTAAACCCAACCTCAACTCAATTTTATCGGATCCAAGCACTGTTTTAAAAGTCCCCCCCTAGGCACTATCTTGAGGGTCGCCGCCCCACTACGCCTAGCGCCTAAGTTTACCTAGACCCCAATTAATCCCCGCCTAGGCCCCGATTAATCCCCGATCACCGACTAGCGTCTAGCGTTTTTTAAAACACCGGATCCAACCTTTATGATTGAGCCCATAGCAATTCTAGTTCTAAAACTTGTACGTTGTTTGTTTTTTTTTTTTTATTGTTACGGAAAAAAATATATCTAGTTAACTTCACTTATGAAATAATCTTGTTAAAACTATTTATATTGTATTTTTTTATCTTTGCTTTAGTATAGAATTTATCCTGTAACTTATATAGAATTCTTTTATTTCACACACACACTAAAGGACTATAAGCAAGAAAAATAAGCCAATATGAATGTGATTTTCATATTGATTAGTATGTCAACTTAAAAAGCAGCCTCACAATTTGTGTTAAGTTGTAGGGAAATGTAAATGAGTCGTGTATTATTGGATCATATCTGTTGTACTATGAAGACTATAACAGATTCAAGTTTTCAAAAGCTTGATTAGGTATTCATTCAGGTGGACAAATAGGGTGATTGTAATCATTATTCTATATTTCTTTGAAACAATTCAAAGAGGTTTATTTCCAAAGTCTAGCTATCAATTCACGTGCATTTTTTTATTAATATATAACATATTTAGAAACGAAAACAAAAATTATATACGCACATTAACAATTTTTAAAAAAAATAAGATTTATTAACCCCAACAGATGTGTAAGAGGAGAAGATAAAACTAGTGGCCTAAATTCTTTTGTTAAATGCAATATGTTATTTTTGTTTTTAATGAAAATTGGACATACAACTAAATCTCATTCTAATTTTCATGGTCATCCTTCATCGCTACTGCTACTGCTACTGCCCCTGCATCAATGTTGGTGCATATCGTCAAATATTGTCATCCTTGTTTAAGATTAGATTTTTCATTTAAAGTTTCAAACCACTTAATCCCTAAATTGAAGAGTGTTTCCATCTTGTCTTTCCCAGTGTCTTAATTTCACATGGTATCCTCTTCATTATCAGCCATTCTCACATAACATGGGATTAAAGCTCGGTTCATTGACTTGTTGATTAATCCTCTTCATTACAAAAAGAAAATTAGATTGTTTGGGCCACTCAATTTTTGTCTTAAACGAGAACTTACTCTACATATATTAAATATTAATACCACATCAAATGAAAGTTGAATTTGCCACATGGTATGTGACTTTTGCGGTTCTGCACTCAAACCTCGCGGTGACAATCATTTATTTCTCACTAATCACTTCTCCTATTTGTAATTTTCAGAAAGTTTACATTATGAGACACTATTCATTTGTAACATGATAGCTGAGTCACACCTTGTCTTGTAGTGAACCGAGAAGGCTTTGTTACAAAAACGAGATATTTTTAAAAAAAAAAAAAAAAACAGCCCATATCATGAGAAGCTAGCCAATGGATTTTGAGTAAAAATATAATAGTGTCAAACAAAATAACACCAACTTTAATATTTTATTTCAAGTTATCCAGTAAATATGTCAAAGAAGCATCCATTCAACATATTGCACTGGGAAGAGTAATTGATAAGAGGAGTATCGAATGCAGAACATGGAGCAAAATAGAGAAGTTGAAACAAATAAGGAGGACAAAATGGTGCAGATTTGAAATGGGAAGCAAGAGAGTGGTCTCATATCAAGATAAAGGTCAAGGGATGCGTCATTAGGGCAGATTGAGCTTCTGATTCCTTGTTTCTAAATAACACTAGATTCAACATCAATCTACCCAAAGAAAGCTCACAAGTTGCAGAAACCAATATTTGTAATGCCTGAATGAAGGTAGGGCCTAGAAACCATCTAAATGAGCGTCTTCTTTTAAAGATGAATGATTATAAGCTGGCTCATATGGAGTTTGAATCTGATCATCTTCAATCACTGAACAGATCTCATTTTTATCTGATACAAACTCCATCCTTTAAATTACACCACCAGACATACTATTACAATTGCCTTTTATATATAAACTCCCCCAATCACCAATACAAGCTTGTTATGGTTTTAATTTCACTTCAAATTCACTCAGCTCTAGGTGGAAGTTTCTGGCCTCTAGGCAGTTAACAACTACTCGGATACACATGACAACCCACACAAATGAGAATATAACTTAATTTCTTGGTGGAAGCTTCTGATCATCATACCACCACAATATAGCTTGTAGGCAAGAAATCACCCCTGAAGGATTTTGAACAAACCACTCTTTGTTTTTGCTTTTCAAACAATGGAACAAGGCTAAGAATAGTGAGTTGTTTAAGCTCGAGGACTTGATTAGGAACCAGCTGCTGGAGACGATCAACATTATCTGTTCAGAGATAAATCTTGTCATCAAATGAATTACAACTTCACAGAATTGTGTCCATACTTCATTCATTTCCTCTCAACAACACATAACATACACTTGTGCACCTCTTAGACACCCAATCTTCAAATTTTCATTCCGTCTTAAAGCTTCAGTTTGTTCAAAAGATTTACATTCCTATTCAAATTAGCTCATTCAGTAATATAAAACTCTACGGCAAAGCAGCTTAGTTTGTAACAACATATCCAATAAGAATAACATTCTCAGAGAACAATAGTAAAGCTAAAGGAATGCACACTGATGAAAAGCCATAAAAACTAACTCTTATAATCGGTCCATGTGCCATGCACAAACAACCGAGGACATCTACGTACACAGCTACAAGAAAAAAATCACTAAATATAAACAACTTATTAAGCGAGTCGATTTACTAATAGACATAAAATTAGCTATCTTCTCCTCCGAACTGACAAGAAATTAGACAATCTGCTACAGAAAAAAAATCAGACACTAAACAAAAAAGATGAGCAAAATTTTCACCCATTGGCGCCTACATATAATAAGTTACCGAAAGATGAGAAAAGACGGAGAATTAGATCACCCATTAACAGTGCTTACGTTCAATAAGTTACCGAAATACATCATATTACCCTTTGAAACAAAAGTTGGATGTGAACTTCTCACTTTGTTTGGTATTGTTTTATGCTCTCCAAAATTTTTATGCAATTAAAGTATTTTGGTTTTGAACAACTAAATATCTATTCAAATTAAAAAAAAAATTAAAAATTAAAAATTAAAATAAATATTCTAAAATTGTGAACATTTTGGCGTGGTACCGTTGGAGATGAAATGCGGTTGGGGGTTATAGATGCCCTCATCTGTAACACTGTAACTTCGGAGCTCAAGTAGCTTAATTATTTAGGGCATCTCCAAAAAATAATATTCTTTCCGAGCGAGCGGTTTCTCTCTCTCGTAAAACCACAACCACGATGGCTGATTCCCACAGCAACAGAGCAGCAGTTCAAGCCACGAATGACGACGCATCAGCTAGTAAATTGTGAGTTTCTTCTCACACAGTTTTTACTTTATGTTGTTTGGTTATTGAGAAAACGGAAAACAAGGAAGACAATTGGCATATCTAAGAAAATACATGAACACGTTCGTACTGTTTTAAAATTAGCCATTTGAAATCAATTCCTTGTTTGACCGTTGATTTATTGCTTATTTTGCTAAATCTTGCTGTTGTGTTTTTTTATCTTAAAGGTCCTGTGTTAAAAAGGGATATATGAAAGATGACTACGTCCATTTGTTTGTAAGAAGACCTGTCAAGAGATCTCCAACAATCAACCGTGGTATGTTTAATTTTTTGAAAGATTATGACGTTTTGACATTCTAAATGATAACTGATAAGTATTTTCTTTTGTTTTGTAATTGAGGTTACTTTGCACGTTGGGCTGCTCTTCGTAAACTTCTATATCAGTTTCTGGACTGCGAGTTAAGTGCTGATGGAGAAAATCGCACAAAGAAACAGATATTGTCAATCGGAGCAGGCTTTGATACGACATACTTTCAGTTGCTGGTGAGTGATTGACTCAGCTTATGATGATGGATTTTAGAGTAGCTTACGATGATCAGTTTATCACACACTCCTGTCTAATTGCTTCAGCCTTTTCTTATATGCTAACTGCGGAGATTAAATTTTGTATGATGCATACAATTTTAATTGTCATTAGCATTGTTACATTTTTTTCTTTGTATGCATATCCAGTCTATATATTTAATTAGCAGAACATGGATTTTTTTTTTTCTTGGAATATTAGTTTTTAGATAGTCATTGAATTTATAGTGGATAGAAAAATGCGTTTACCATGACCAGCTAATACCCTAACCAGGCAGTATCTTTGTTCATATCACAGATTATAGAAAATTTGCCTTAATAGGCTAAGAAGCTTAGTGATGTGAAAGGGTTTATTTGGTTGACAGATGGAAATTCAAGTCATAGCATGTTCTTGGCTGTATATTTGTTGTTTGATGAATTGCAGATGTCAGGGGCTCATTGGAATTATTATGTTTCTGATGACAGGATGAGGGAAAAGCACCATCATTATACGTGGAGCTGGATTTCAAGGAGGTCTGAGTTTGAAATGTTATTTTACTATTCCATGGGTTTAGCTGGCAATGTCTAGCTTATTTTATACCATGAGCTTATGACACAAGGTTTTCCTCTTTGCTCTCAAGTTCCATAATGTATTTGATAGGTAACAAGTAAAAAGGCAGCAATAATTGAATCCCACTGTCAGTTGAGGGACAAACTTGATGCTACAGCATCAATCTCATGAGGTGATTTTCATGAATTATTCATGTCGTGAACATTGTAGGTTTAGGTGGAAAGTTTCTGCTGGTAACTACTCCCTTTTAGATAATGACTATGAGTGTGGGAGACAATTCAAAAAGATTTTCTTTCACTATTTAAAGTATTTACTTTGCAGAGAATGGAGAAGTTCTAAGTGATCATTACAAGCTATTACCTGTTGATTTGCGTGATACACAGAAACTAGATGATATCATAGCCTTGGCTAAAATAGATCCAAGGTATGCATGCTGAATGCAGAGTCAAGTTACATATTTTCTTAGCAAATTTTGTTGACACTTTCCTGGACATTTTAGTTCTTTTGATATCTATTTTCATATTTAGAGTTTAGGTCTTTTAGGCTTTATGTTCTTCATTGTACTAATACTTGTACTTTTTATATATTCTTATGCATGTGCTTGCAATTAAAAGTTTTTTTTCCTATGAAGTTCTTGTCTAAGATCTTCAGAAATTATCTGCATGAAAGTACCTTTATATTAGAATTTATCATGTCTTTAATGAACTTTGGTTATAGACATCTGCAGCTGTTAAAATCTTAATAGTTTATATTGATACTGTTATCAGATTGCCAACATTTATAATTGCAGAATGCGTTTTAATATACATGGATCCAGATTCTACACGTGCCATAGTTTGTTGGGCATCAAAGACATTTTCAACAGCAGTATTTTTCTTATATGAACAGGTTATAAATCTTATAATGGCACACTTTGATTGATGTACTTGTCTGCATTGCTTTGTGTATTTTAATATGCCTCTTTGGTTACAACATTTTAAAAAATTGTGTCAGATACTCCCCGATGATGCTTTTGGGCAGCAAATGATCAGAAATTTGGAGGTCTGATTTTCTAACCTCGATTTACTCTTTATGAGTTGAATTATCTTTTTTAAAATATTTTATAATAATGGTTAGCTCTTGAAAACCGGGGCATATTTGTGTTGATATTTGTGTTATCATCTATATCGGTGCCTAACATGCCTTAGAAGTTACTGAATTACACAAGGTTGTTCATTTTTTTTCAATTCCAAAATCTATGACTCAAACATTTCTCTATTATAATGCAAGTTCATGCATCTTTAATTGTAAATCACCTGCCATAAGCTAAAGCCTAAAAGCTAGGAGAATGCTAATCAGCCTTAAATACTCAATTAATTTTTTAAGGAATCATAGGTCAATTTTAGTTTCCATACAAATCCTGCTTCGACTAGTCTACCTAGATTGATTCACAGATGTAATACGCACTTCTAAATAGCCACATAAATTTATCATTCTTTGACTCATTGCTGGATCAACTATGAAATTATTACTCATATACTAGGCAGTCAGATTATTATTTGGATCTCAGTTCCTTCTGTACACCTTAAAAGATCACATAATGAATTATGTCAGTCCTTAATGTTTATGATATATTATAGTTTGTAATCATGTTTCGTGAATAGTCGACCCCACCTGTGTGGGACAAAGGCTTAGTTGATTGATTGATTGATTGTAATCATGTTTCTTGAAACTATGATAATATAGTTTTCCTTTGTTGGTCCTTATAGAGTCGTGGCTGTGCACTACTTGGGATTTATGATACTTAGCAAAGGAAAAACTTTTTCTTGATCAAGGATGGCAGGTATATTCCATGATTACTACCATTTCTTATGAAACTGATATCTATCGATAGAATTTATGCAATGCAGTTTGACAATATGTAGAATATAATTTATGTTTCTTTTCTTTTGAGGCACTTTTATTTACATATTCTTAGTTCTTCTTACCTTAATCTCATTCTTTGATTATCGAATTTATTAATTTTCTAAAATTAACATTTCTTTTTTCCCCACAATACGTGATTAATGATGTATTAGAGAGCTGTGGCCTGGGACATGTTGAAAATCTACACTGATTTTATTGAAGGTCAAGAAAGGCGCAGGTACATTTATCAGTAAAATCATTTTATATTGTTATTCCACAAAATTATTTACAAAAATAAGCACCCTATAGTGAACAATATTTACCCATTGATTCCAGCAGTGCCTTATGGTCATTCTTTAATGAGAAGCTTAGTAGCTATATGCGATGTATAGAGCATTGGGCATTTCATTGTTCTTCTTTATCTTACCATACTTAACTGACATTTGAGGAAGCTAATAGCATCATTTTATCACTATGCAATTACTTCTCTTGCTATTTCTGTTATTTATATTTGGTAACTGTAACCAACGCTGGTGCTTCACAAGTAATTTAGTGAAGACCAGCTTGATAATTATTGTTTTTCATTTTTTCCAAGCATATCTTTCTGCAATACGATGATAAACTCAACAAATTTGTGCTCAAGAGCGCATATACGGTTTCATGGTTGGCCAACTGATACCAGCAGCATGAGTTGTTAGTAGTGTTGTAAAACCAGTGGCTGTAATAAAAACCCAAGTTACATTCTTTGTGAATGAAATGGATATGTATGATGCCAATTGCCATGGTTGTAAAAGTTTATGTGGCTGTCAGGCTATCTAACAGTTCATATGGGAGTGCAGTGTAGGGAAATATGAAGAGTCTGGATAAAATTCACTGCTTGTTGAGATTATGCCTTCATGAGGAATCCTCCAATGCATTGACTTTTATATTCTGTCAAGAAGTTTCTTTCTCTGATTTGCTTTTCACCCTTTTTATCCCTTCCCTATATAAGTCTGTTGTCTTCTCATTATTGAAGTTCTGTTGTCTGAATTTATATTCTGATTATATTAGGATTGAACGGCTGGAGTTACTTGATGAATTTGAAGAGTGGCACATGATGCAGGCAAGTTTGTTTGCTCATTCTCGAAAGTGTAAAGTGCAATAAATTCTTAGTTGGTTTCAGTAGTATGCACAAGTAACTGGAGGGCATTACCCTGTGATTAATATGTCAAAGTTGCCATGAGAGTTGCTGATGTTTACTTCTAATCTTTGTTCTCATATTCTATTTCAGGAACATTACTGTGTGGCTTACGGAATAAACGATGCCATGGTTTGTACATATATAACTTTTTGAGTTTATTTATCACTCGTCTTTCACAATGTCGTTTTCCTGCAGAACTAAGACTGTTTTTTGTGTGTAAGATAGTTCCAAGTACTGTGAAATGACCTTACATTTTAAAATGTTAGTTAACAGTGCTCTAGGCCCGAGTGTTATCTCAATGATGAGACTAGGAACCATATAAAAGATGTGTTTGAATTATTGGATATCCGAAGGAAGTGGCTTTACTGTCTTGCTATATTCTCTGATTTGGTATGAGTGAAAACAAATCTCGTCAAACAGGTTGAATGAAGCTCTTATTATATAAATTGGTAGGTTGTATGTAGATGATGGTTTGCTTTGCTTAATACAGGGACATTTTAGGAATTTTGGTTTCCCTACCAGCAGCAGCACGTGATCAACACTCCCAACCAAAGGGAGGAAGCGTAGTGTGGTGTGGCTTGGAATAAAGATTTGTACACTACTAGTCAGGTATGAAAGAACGTAGTGCTTAACTAAAAGTATCCTTAAGGTTTGACAATAGGTTTGGACCAATGTCAGACTCTAGTAGACAGATCCTCCCTTCGTTTAGCAAATCATGGTATACACGAGTCTCTAATCAAGCGTATTCATGACCCAAGCTTTGGTTTGTTCCGAGTCCGAAAATTTAATCGAGCCGAGGCTACCCTGCTGTGATGCCAGTACATTAAATCACTTGATATTATTTGTTCTGTTTTGCTATTGTCTTTTCGGTATTAACTAATATTCCAACTGCATCTAACTGTTCGGAAACAAGCAGCAGAGTGCCATCTTAAGTGGTTAGGCATCTGTTCTTAAGTTCTTTAGCACATGTATTGTATCTATTGTTGAACTGATATTATTATTATAGATACTCTTGCTTTTCCACCATAACATTTTCTTCTTTTCCAGTAGTTTCCGGCCATCTTGTTGGATATATCCTCCTTATTTGTTCTGGGCCTTCCTGCCAATATGTGGCTCTCTATCTGGACTTGTGAAAGAAATTTCTATTTCTGCTTTCTTTTACTGTATTCAACAATATATGATATAAATATTTAAAGTGAATCACAAAATTTTTATCAACTCCCCAACTCTGAACAGTATCAGAGAGACTGCTGTTCTTTCGGAAAAATAAACACAACATGAACTCAAAGCAACAAAGGGTACCCGATTTTGTTGCTGCACTTTTCCCGATCAATCAATCGGTCAGAATACTACTCCCTACTTATTTTTGTCATGTTTGTCATACTTTGATAAGCATGATTGACACCTAATAAATTTAAGGCTAATGCATTAGTAGGTATTCGAACTTTGTCTCAAAAAAAACCTACTCTTTGGATTATTTAGAGTGAGCTTATAGTACAGGAATCGAAAAGGTATTTAATCTATAAAATATGCTGAACTCGTTATGTATATATGCTAGTTCTTAAAGATTCCAGCTATTTTTTGGATTAATCAGGGACATGCTGCTTTGAACTCGGGATGGACAAGGATAAATATAGTTGTATTTTATTACACAGTAAATGCCAAAGGTTAGGATACTTTGTATGGAAACAAAAATTTGAAGTAATTCAGCTTAATTTAATTGATTTTATGTAGAAAGTTTGAACCTTGTCTAAACAAAATTAAAAATCATTGGAATTCCTTCAAATGTGAAGTAATTTAGCTATTAACAATGCTCATAGCTGTGACAACATCGATCAATGCTGTGGACTCACATTACCATATACGTACATTCTTTTTCCTTTGAATCTGGAGGAATGAGAGGATTTTCTGCAATTTGTGATGCACGTCCAATTGAAATAGCAACCAAATCGGTAGGTTCTTCAACCAAACTAACTCTCTACTGGGCTTGGCTCCTTAGGTGGAACTCTGATTAAAAACATCTTATACGAATGTCCCTTTCACATGCATACTCTTCATTAGGCATCCAGGCGGGCCCATTTTTTTCAGAAAAACTTTCTCATTTTCCATTTTCAATTTTTTTCTAGTTTTCAGTTTTTTTAATAAAAGAAGTACTATCAAGTAAAGCTACCCAAACTATGAATTTTACAAAAAGTTTAAATAATATTAATATAATACAGATTAGAAAAGAAAAAAACTGATATATCAAGAAATAGTATGGTTTATTAAGAAAAGAGTAATAGTATGCATGATTTGCGTGTCTTCCCTGATTGCGAAAAGAATCCTAGCATACTGTTCCGAAATAGCATGCTATTTACGGACTATTATCTTTCAGTTTTCCTTCTTTAGTATTTTAATTTGAAATTTCTGATCATGGATCTGTGGTTTACTTAAGTTGGTTGAAAGCACTCATCAAACAAACTTTGTTTCTTATTTGCTTAACTATGTCAAATTTGCTAATCGGTTTGTGAATCAGTTAGCTCATCAACTAATTAGAATGGTTCTTCGACTGTTCGACAAATAGGAGAGAATGAGATTACTGTAAATTCTCCCTTTATTTGTATATAATGATTTTGATTATGAAAGTATTCTTTTCAATAAAAAAAACAAACATAAGTCGGAATTAGATTACTAGGGTACACCGTACACCATCCTTATCCTAGCTAGACTTGTTTGTCGGGCAGAATGGGTCGGGCTTGGTGGATTTTTTACGAAAAATAA
>CATIWQ010066909.1:0-11094 GCA_949673415.1 Euphorbia schlechtendalii | reverse complement strand
CTAGTTCAGGAATTGCATCTTTGGTGTACCACAGATTTTTCCTATTTTTCACGGTGTTTTAAATAAATGATTTGGTTATGTTTTGATTTTTGTTGAAAATAATTTTATCAATAGACTATATGTGCATGTATTGTTTACCTTGGGCCCCTCTTATATATCTTCTCGTTTATGAATTTCAATAAATTCTCAACTATTTCTTCATCTTCAATTTCTTCACCTATTAGAGCATAATCATCTAGAGCATATGTCCCTTCCAGGCTTGGCAATTTTCTTTTCCTTGGCTTGAAGAGCGGTCTTTCTTCTACTGAATCACTTGATGATAAATTAATCATGTGTTGTCCTTCTTGTTCTTCTTCTTCGCTTTTTTCCTAGCATCTTAATATACGCAATCATCTAAAATCAGTGTTTGTTCTTCCTACCAGTTCCCTACTAGTTAGATACCAGTTTCCTTTTGTTTTATTTGATCTTTTAGCAGATTCATGCTACATTATTTTTTAATAAAGTTTTGTTTTTCCTACTAGTTAGCTACCAGATGCCTTTTAATGAATTTTTATTCATAAGAAATTAATTCTATTTTTTAAAAAGTACACTTTGTTTTCTTACTAGTTTCCTAGCAAATTCCTATGTTTGGTATTTTTTCATAAGCCTCATGCTGTATACAATAAATTTTTGTTCTATGACTTTTTTTCAGTTGTTTTATTTACCTTATCTTTTGCATCGTGCATTTCATTGCCACATCTTCATTGACCTCCTCTTCTTCCTCTTGTTCAATTTCTTCCTCTTCAACCTCATCAGTTATCTTTTTAGTCCCCGATGTTTTATCATTTACCTCCACTATTTCAATTGAGACAGTTTTGCTCCATTCTTCATTATCTTCCGCTCCAACACTTATTTCGTCGGTGTCCACTCTCTCCTCTATCGCTTCATCATTTTCTCCCCCACCACCTTCTCTCTCACTCGATTGCTCTACTTCTTCATGTTTATGGTCAATTAACGAATCAATTTAGTTTTTTTTGTTCTTTATTTTCATTATTTATCCTCATACCAGTTTCCTACCAGTTTTTCCCTGTTGTTGTCTATTCATACCAGTTACATACTAGTTTCTAATGTGTTTATTTAAAACACTTTTTTTAATATAAAAATCAAACATATGTGCATATGTTTTGATTTTTAACATAATTTCTTACCTCTTCTATCTTTTTGGTTGATTCATCTCTACCTTGATCTCCATTATAATCTGGATCATCATTTGTTCTATTCAAACTCTCCTCTCCGTCATCTTGTGCATTCATCAGGTTGTTATCCCTGAGAATTTGCTTGATCTCCATAACTTACTCTGTCAAGTTCTCTAGCTTCTTATCTACTTTCTCAAACTCCTCCTGGATGGTGGCTTTTAAGCCTCTTAACTCATTCATCAGCTCGACATTGGTATTCCCTTGATTTGCATTCCCACCCCCAAATATCTCCTCAAATTCTCGGGGTTCTACATAAGGGAAGTAGTTATGTAGATGCAGATTGTTTAATTCTTCCTGCGTTTCCTCAATTTTCCTTAGCTTGAGCTGCATTTAGATGGAAGCATAAAATGTGTAAGAGTTTGTTACATCATTTTTGCATCAACTAATCTTTATACCAGTTATACATACCATTTTTTTTATATTCATACTAGTTATATACCACTTTATGAATTCAGTTTTTCTCTTCATACTAGTTATATTCCATTTTCCCACAATTCAGCATATGCATACTACCAGTTAAATACTAGATTCTTTTATACACTTTTAATAACTAAACCATATTTTTCAATAGTTTCTTTTTACCAGTTTCCTTATGTAGATTAATCCAAACTATTTTCTTACAATAACTTTTTAGATTTTTTAAATTCATACCATTTACATACCAGTTTAATAATAGCTAGTTTGTTTGAGGCATCTTTTTGTTAAAGCATTTTGTTTTTCATACCAGATACCTACTAGTTTCATAAATTCAAGTACACAGTGTGAATTTTTGTAGTTTTTAGTTGTGTAGGATACTTACATTTATTGCACTCTTGTTGAAGATGTTGACATTCAACCTCCCAGTCTTGAAATCTTCATCTTTTGGCTACCAATGGAAGAACCTTGGCTTGAAATATTCCATGTCAGCCTCCAACCTCCTCATGCACAAAAAGTCTTCTCAGGCCCCCCACACTTCAAAGAAACCATACTTGGTATACTTGGGGGTATCCTTGGAGTATGTAATTCGATAGCCTATTATTTCTCCATCCATTTTTCTTGAGTCCTTCAATTGTTTCATCAAAGTATAGTTTCCCCCATGCTGCTTTTGTGTATGTTCCGTCATGGACACAATCGAAATATTACCGCGGTATCTGCGAATTCATATCCCTTCCCATTATATAATAGCATATGAAGTACACCATCACTAGCTTGAAGTAGTCATCATCGTTGTCTATTTCTCTCATTTCAAGCAGGTTGTGTAGTTTTGTCCCTCTGATGAATGCTGGCTTTGAAGGGAAATATTTGCTTAGGAACTCTAGTGATTCATTTGTTTTCTCCATTCTGAAGTTATCTTCAGCTTCTGGTTTGAGTCTAGAAATAAGGTAGAGGTGCTGTGTGGTGAATACGAAATGCTTGTTATCAAGCAGTATGCATATGCAGTCCTTCTGAGGTTGCTTGACCTCTCTCAGTATTAGGTTGTGCGGTAAAGTCCTCCACACTCTCATTTCTGGCATTTTGAAGAACTTACCAAATATTGACTCTCTCAGTCTTTCCCATACATTCGGTATCACATTTCTTCGGATGAATTCAATCACTTCGTTGCATGAAGGCACATGAACTCCTTTCCCCCAATTGCAGTATTCTAGATAGATTAGTTCTTAGTTCTTCGGTGTTCTAGGAACTGAGGTCTCACCTTGTTCCATTTGCATCATTTGTAATTGGAAATTTAACAAAATGACCAGAAACATGCTAGATATCTTCTAGTTTTTTTTAATCGAGCAGTGTGTTAAAATAACAATTAATTGTAAACATTTTTTGTTTTTGTTTCTTTACCTTTTTGGTTTGTTTTGATGATCTTATCACCTTTTTCTCTGCTGCATTTGCAGGTGCCTTTCCTCTTTGATAAGTGTATAATTACACTTATTATCATTATAATTTTACACACTAAACACTATATTTTAAGTCATTTTTATACTTCATATAAAAGATTTCACGTGGTATGTAGTTATTTTTTATGCAAATGAGATACTAGGTAAATCTTGGGAGTAAAATGATCTAAAGTGGAATTCTATGTAAAAAGAGTGAAAAAGGTGCAAAAAGATGTGTGGAACATAAAGATTTGGCTGAGGATCGAAGCTGTCAAAGATAGGTGAAGTTGCAAGGAGAATTTTGAAGAAAAATGCAATTCACGATCACGATAATCATTCGCGGTCGTGACTTGTTCTTCTTCAGAATAGAAGTCTGCCAATCAAAGATTCACGGTCACGACATGTATATTGCGGTCGTGACTTGGATGGTTTTCTGGTTTTATCTTCTTAACTACCAACCGCCAGATAAGCATGATCAACCGCCATCAACTACCAACAAAAAGACACTTATCAGAAGTCAACCAATCATGAAAAGGTGCCTATCCATTATGGATTAGATTGAAGCTTCTCAACCAATCACAATGAAGTGCTAAAATCTTTCACCAATGGACACTACTCTTCGTATGGATAGACTTAACCCTTCAAACTCTATAAATAGGGCTCTAAACTTCATAATTTCGTACAGCAGTGGATGTGGTAAGAAGATCAGGGTTACACATAGTGTGTGTATAAATAGAGAATTTGCTACGTTCATAAGTGTTAGCGAGAAAATGTTTAAGTGATTCGAATCCTTGTTTCGATCACTAGATTTCTCTATATTCTCAAGCGATTATTGTATAAGTGTACTTGCAAATCACTTATCAACAAAAGTTTTCGTTCTTCAATATTCGTTAGTTCGATATTAGCAAAGAATAGCATCCTAGCGGAGGTTCTGTATGGGCCAAGACAGAATTCAAAGCAGACGCGGGAATTACGGGAATTGACGACTCTCAGTAAAGAGTGGATACGGTTTGATCAACTTTAGCTTTCACTTGCATACCTTACAACTTTGCTTTGCTTTCTGCTTATACATTCTATTTTGAAGTTTATGATATGTCTATGTGTCATAATGCGTATTTCTTGTTAAGTCTTTTATGTTAATTAAGTTATATGCATTGGAGTTAATTTTAAGAGTAGTTTCGGGGTTAACAATATCATGTATAATCACTAGATCTGTGATAAAACGCTGTTTAGTGAGCCAGCATTTTTGGAATGGTAACTTTCTAAATATGGCTATGTGAGAGCGACCCGTACTAAGCATAGTATCGATGTTGTCCAGGTTTATATAATTGTCTTAATTCGTTTGCGCTGAACATCTGAGTATTTAGAACCGTGTCTGTTAGATTAGTTTAGTGAATCGTAACATCTTTTGTTGAACTTGCATGCTTCCTCTGCTATCCTTATTTCGTAGGGAAAATCTATATATTTAGATTCTCTAATCTTTCATACCTATATTTACTCATTCTTCATTCTAACCCTTCTACCCAAAATACCAAATTTGTTTTATTTTCTTTATTTTATCTTCCTTGTTGATCTTTAGAACTTGTCATTCCCTGTGGGATCGATATCTTTTAAAACTACATCGCAATTGTATACTTGCAGTTATCATCACTTTTCTATTTTGATAAAGGGTATTGACAATACCTATATTTCACGTGAACAAGTTTTTGGCACTGTTGATATATAGCCGAATCTTGTAAACAAACTATTAAACTTATCAGTAGAAAAGTGGCGAATAGCCCAATCTCCAAATTCCTTCTCCGATCTTTATTACATTATCATACATTCCTTTAACTAGGCATAGAAGCCTTCAAAGTGGTCATTACAATGAGTACCTTTCATGTTATCCCTCAAGTGAGACTAGAGTACCCTTATTTATCTCACTATCACTCAGAAAATTGCTAAAGATGAATTGGAGAGAATCAACTTATAATCGCGTTGGCTCTCCTTAGAGAACTAATTTGATATATCTATTATAGTGATCTTTTGAGTAAGCTAAGCTTGGAACATAGAACTAAGTTGATTTGTTCTTGCTTTGCTTTAGAGTAATTCCTTTTGCTTGAATTTGAGTTAGAGCTTCGAAAGTTTTTAGTGTATGCACCAAGTTTGAACTGTTGCCTAGTCCTTTTTATTGATAAAAGGGTTAACATAGTTGTTGAAAACTTATTTCTTTTCATTTAAATTTCCAATTTATCTTTTCATCTGGTCTTCAAAATTCTCCCCATTTGAGACAGTTTTGAATCAGTTGTGAGAGAATTTAAATATGTTATTGTGTAAGATCAAATCGCTGAATCAACGAGATTGTACAATTGATTAAAATATCACTATTCTTCAGTCATCACTATGTTCTTTGTTGAGTAACCTTTGGCGCGAGCTGTAACGTGGTTTCCTTTGATTACCTTGATCAATTTGATGTATACAAGTTAGCGTGGGTATATTTGTAATGTGGCAAGACAGCTTGAGTTCTTTTAGATTGTAGCGTTAGATATGGTGACAAAAGAATTGTTGCTTTTTTCTCTTAGACCACATATGATGTCATTCCCTTTTTTTCAACGCAATATCATCTTAATAAAGCATCAACTAGGAATATTCTGTTATAAAAAATAGATGTTAAAAGCATATAGTGTTATAACAACGTAATTTTAAATACTCAACATAAAGTACACAAGTTAAGTTCTAAGATAATTCTATTTTTACCATGTTGAGTAACATCATTCAGCAACCTACATTTAGTGATTCTAAATGACCCTTCTTAAGTCAGTAAGTGAACTAATCTTAACTAAGCCTAATTAACTCTAATTAGATATTAACTATAATATTGACTTATAGTTTGTTGTCCTTCATGTTTTACATCATCAAAAATTTTAACTCATGATTGCTGAGCAATTATTAAGTTGGGTTTAACATTCTCCCTCATTTTTGAGTAATGACAAACTATAAATTAGCAAGCTATAATTAAATAAGTAAAAAATAGAATAGAGTTACTTGGTTAGATACAAGACTCCCTAAAACTGAGTGAATCGTTGAGACTTTACTGAACTCTCCCATACTTAGAGAATTATTCTTTTGATGTAGTTTCCAATCTATCAACGTCCTTAGACTTGTTGAGATTTACCCTTGATGCTCATTTATTGACACATTTGATTAATAATTCAAAGAATATTAAGGGATTCATCATCCAATATCTTCTTCTGTAAGAATCTAAAATTATAGTATTCTTTAAAGACGTGGTAGTGCAAGCAGTTGCAGTTGCCCTTAGCACTTTTGAGTTATTAGCCTTCTCGGAATTAAACTCCTCAATGCTATTATGGATGGTACTAATTTTCACATGTAGTGGTAGCCCATCCTTCTTCATAACAACATCCTTAATTTACTTCAAGGATAAGCCATTAATTTCCTTCCATATCTCTTCCTTATCACCATTGATCGCTTCCTCAGTAGTTTTAATGGTTTGCGGATGAAAGACTTCCTTGAACTTGAATTCTACTTCCTTAGCAACCATGTTTGGTATTTTGACAGTTTTCCCCAATTGAAGATCTATCTTCTCAATCATATTCTTCACAATGGTTGCATGGTTGACTTTATAGCTCACTAGAGAACCCATGCTCTTCTCATGTTGATTAACCTTGGAGAACAACACTTTAATACCCAAATTGGTATCCTTCCTCAATGGGTTTTTCTATTTCCAAAAGTTGAAGTATTGGTTATTTTGATCATTGCTTTGCTTAACAAATTGGTGGGTTGCCTCTTAGCTTCATCTGGTGTAGTTCAACTAGGTTAACACGGTGTTTCTTATCATAATAGAATAAGGAATAATAGAGATTGCTTTTGGGAGTCTCACTGCTGAGTCAAACAATTGGGTTTAGACAATAACCATGCTTTCCACCATGCCTTTTACACTTTCTTTCGCCAAGTGAACTTTAATAGTATGAAGATCATCATGGATCTTTTCAAACTCCTCAAAATAAAAGGCATATTTGGTAAGTGGATATTTAGAATTTGATGGCATTGGTTGAGTAGGCATTAAATCTTTCTCCATCAATTCATCTAGAACTATTATTCTAGTAATAGCAACATCTTACTCAACATTTGGCAACCTCTATCAACTACTTCTTTAGAGTTACCTCATCTACTATATTAGTATCGAGAGTGATTTCCTCAATAGTAGAAGTTGTTATTCGTGATGGATACGTAGTGAAGACTATATTTTACACCACTACATGGCCAAGCTGAGTGGAGTTCTTAGCATTATAACCTTGTTAAGCATAATTCTCTGTAGGTAGACTAAAATGAGCATAGTTCTCAGTGTTTATCCTTTAATCAACTAGGGCTAGGGTATTTTTGGTAGAATAAGGAGGAATAGTGTTTGTAGTTGGTGTTTGTTTAGGTTGGAGTGGTAGTGGAAGTGTTTGATGGAGGAATGGTTTAGTGTTTGAAGGTTGTGATGAAGAAGGGTTATTTTGGCTAGGAGTAGGAATTTGGGTAAAAGTGACAGTATCGCCTTCATCAGGATGATATTTATTATTGAAATGGTCTGAGATGAAGAATGTGTAGATGAAGAGATGATTAAAAATAAAGATGTAGGTTTGGAACTTACATTTTGTATAGGAGGTGGTGATTGGTGAGGTTGTTGTTGATCATGGACAGTATCTTGTTGATTATCCTTTTGAGTTGACTCAGTTTCTTCTTCCATATCACCAACATGAACCATTGTTGTTTCTACTTCAACATTCTCAGCAGCTTCTACTTTTGTTATTATTATGTTATTGACCTTAGCTTCCTTAGCATCCTTAGCCAAACTCTCTTTCTAAATTGAGGTGTTGACATTATCCTCAACAACTATAGCATCTTTCGCTATATTGCAGCTTTCTTCATTAGTTTTCCTACACCTAGTGCCTCTCTTCATCTTCACAAGCTCAAATTTAAGCCCATTGGTTGCTTCTATAGTTATTGCTTCTTCTTCTCGAGCTACTCTCTCCTCCACTCTTTACTTCTTTGCTGCTTCCTTAACATTAACTTTAATTTTTTTGACCTCCCCTCTTCTTGAATTCAAAATTTTTAGGCACTTTAGCCTTCTTTACCATATGCATTTCAACCTTGCTGGGGCTCTCTACTCTAGCTCTCTTTAAAGATGCTAGTGATTGAACAATTGGTAGATCATCATCATCACCAATCACTTCTGCTATCTTCCTTACTCGAGCATCAATGAGAGCCATTCCCAACACCTTCTCAAACTCTTGGTCCATATCTTCAACCGAGATATCATCGAGAATTGTTATTTCATCTCAATACCCCCATCTTCTTCTTCCTCCTTTCCCCTTCATTCTCATAGGAAATTTTCTCCTTGTTGCATTCCAACTTTAGAAGCCTAGTGATTTTAATTACTAGTCTTGAAAGGAGAAAACCTCTTTGAAATCTCCCTCAAATCCACTTTATGTGCATCAACAAAGGAAAAGATTAGACTTCCATAGTGTAGATAGTGGGTTACTTTCTGCATATGATTGATGATCAACAATGACCAGTTGATCTATTTCCCATGGTTAATATGGTAAGCCAAGCATCTTTCAAACTTAGAGCAACTTGAGACAGAGCTAATTATAGGAGTTGGAGCTCTTATGATGATTTTGTGTGCAACTCTTCCTTTCTCGAACATGGAGTTACCATATTTTCTTTACTCACCCAATCATCATGGTGCTCAAAATCTTCTAGGATGACTATGAAAGCTTCATCCCCAACTATCCTCAGCTTAATCCCCTTCAACTTCATCCCCAACAAATTAGTAACCAATTTGGGGGTTATGGTGATGGGACTCTTATCCATTGATGTCACTCGAGGTATTTAGCATACCTTCAACAGCAAGGACGTGAGTATAGAGCTATTACATCACTATTATGATTGCTGTAAATTCTAGGTTAAATAGAACTCCGAAGCATTGTTGCTTCATCCAAATACTCAAATGCTCATCAATTAAAACTTCTTTCCCATGCACTACGTACTAGTTTCCCACTTCCATTTTTATTGAGTTTTCTAGCCTACTGGGGTATAGGTGGTTCTCTTCTTTAGCAATAGTTTATCCAACTTCTTCAAGTCTACTACAATGTTCTTCTCCACATCTCTTTATAAAACGATTCTTCCATCTTCAAGAGTAAAAGAAGGCTTAGTTTGATTTGATGTAGAAGACGTTATTGCTTTATGATTAGAAATTTGAGAATTAGTTTTTACCAAAACACTTGAGATACAGAAATTGCAAGTAAATTTTTCTCATTCTCCACTTTTCCTTTTACACTGAGAAAAACTCTCTATGCTACATGCTACCCTTATACAACATGATCAAAAGCAACAGGTAGATTAGGCATAACTTTAAACTGCCTTATTGTTTTATCTCAAAATGCGGCGTTTAGATAAGGAGTTGAAACATGCACAAAGTACAATTAATTTTAAAAATTGAATTCAAATAATAACTTTGTAAAATGATAACATTTTTAGATGAGATAAGAAACAAAGTAAAATATTTGTCACCTGATTAGTTTAACTCAGCATATCTTAAAATAAACCTGATTATGCCTTAGATTGGATTTTCCCTTTTAATCAGTTACCTTAGTAGGATGAATTGCTCCTTTGTTAGTGGTTTAGTGAAGATATATACTCGTTGTTCTTTTAATGGAATGTATTCCATGTTGAGATCTCCCCTTAGCACATAAAACCTTATGAAGTGATGTCTTATATCGACATGTTTCATCCTACCTTGTTGAACTGGATTTTTTGATAGGTGTATAGGACTCTTGTTATCACACATAACTTCGAGGCATTTAGACTTTGTACCATAATCTTTCAATTACTACTTAATCCATAGCATTTGTGCTACACAACTGATAAGTATATAATTACACTTATTATCATGATAATTTTACACATTAAACACTATAGCTTAAGTCATTTTTATACTTCATATAAAAGATTTCACATGGTATGTAGTTGTTTTTTATGCAAATGTAGGTAATAGGTAAATCTTGGAAGTAAAATGATTAAAGTTGGAAATCTATGCAAAAAGAGTGAAAAACGTGCAAAAAGATGTGTGAAACTTAAGGAATTGGCAAATGATCGAAGATGTCAAAGATTGGTAGAAATCGCAAAGAGGAATCATGTGAAAAAGGCATGTCACAATCGTGACACACATATCATGATCGTGATTTGTTAACGTTCACAACAGAAAGTTGCCAACCAAGTATTCACGGTCACGACAATCATTCGCGGTCACGACCTTGATGGTTTTTTTGTCAACTCTTCTCTTCTTTCAATCGCCGGATAAGAACGATCAACCGCCATCAATTACCAAACGAAAAGACACCTTTTGGAAGTCAACCAATCATGAAAGGGTACATTTCCATTATGGATAAAACCACTTCAACCAATCACAATGAAGCAGTGTAATTCTTCGCCAATTGACACGACTCTTCGTTTGGATAGATGCAACCCTTTGTACTCTATAAATAGGCTTCAAAACCCACCAATTTCATGAGAGGAGAGTGCGCATGGTGTGGTGGATTATGTAGTGTGGCATGTGTGTCGCATAGATAGAGAGTAAAAGTATGTAGATTTTGCTACGTTCATAAGTGTTAGCGAGAAAATGTATAAGTGATTCGAACCATATTTTGATCATTAGATTTCTCTACATATTCGAGCTTTTGTTGTATAAGTGTAATTGCAAATCACTTATCAATAAAAGTTTTCATTCTTTAATATTCGTTTATTCGATATTCACAAAGAATAGCATCCTAGCGGAGGTTCTGTACAAGTCAAGACTGAATTCAAAGCAGACGCAGGAATTGCGGGAATTGGTGACTCCCATTAAAGAGTGGATACGGTTTGATGAACTTTAGCATTCACTTGCATACCTTTTAACTTTGCTTTGTTTTCTACTTATACTTTCTATTTTGAAGTTTATGATTTATCTATGTGTCATAATGTGTATT
>CATIWQ010066874.1:0-23518 GCA_949673415.1 Euphorbia schlechtendalii | reverse complement strand
TTTACTTTTTCCGCATTTACTTAATGCTTGATATTTGAATTTACCGTTTTATGAATGCGCGATAAATATATAAACTAAAAATACTTAGTTTAAGTTCGAATATTATAAACGTGGTTTCTCCCTCATAGTGTAATTTAACTCAAATGACGACGAAATAGATAACTCATCCCAGACCTGAATCTCTACTTTGTGGTACAGATTAGGCATACGGATCTAAGCTATACCAAAATTTCCCAGAAGAGCTGATCCAGGTGGCGACTCTATAACACAGACTAGAGATTCTGATCTCGAGTCTTTTGAATTTGCAACGCATTTTCAACCAAACCATGGTCTCCCATAAGGGAACCTCCTTCACAACGCGCTCTATCGTAATCATTTTCGAAAACCCCATGCCCCATCTCACGGGGTCGGCGCCTCGCGGCGTCCTCTCGAGACCTATGAAACGTGATCCGCTCACAAGATATTTTTAGCTTTATAAAACATATAAAGAAACCTAGTATCTAAAGATTAAAGCATTACTGATGTGTGCCTGATCTTTCTTTTGGTAGTAGTGTTCCCTTTTGAGCAATTCCGATAGCACAAGCTTCCAAACTAGGAGAGCCTCTATGACTTGATCCACACGGATCTTCACCGACTAGAACCTCGAAAATTAGAACCCGTCGATAAAAAGCAGTTGATAGACTACTTCCAAATCAACCCGAAAATCCGAAACAGAATGCTCACTTAAACTTTGAGCCTTCTAAAAGAACTCTTTGATTTGTTTGGAGAAATTCATGGAGGATCTTACACAACAAAAGAAGAGGAGAGTAGAAATCAGAGAGAAATAAGCTCAAAGCTTTTTGGTGTGTGTATGTATATATAAATAATAAGGCTTTGAAAGCCTATTTAGAAGGTAAAAGGGGAAGTGTTAGACTCCCCCTCACACTCTGAATTGGATAAGACCTGCGGGTTTAATGAGGGTAGCGGGCTTCCCTCATCAGCCGCAAGCACTTCCATTAGCAGCGATTGCACTTGTAGCTCGCTAACGCGCTGATCTAGCGGCCCGCGAGCTTTTCAGCTCGCAGGGCAACCACGCGAGCCCCACCTCGAACAACCTGTGTTCTTTTCCGGGCTCACTTGCAACGAGAAAATTCCCTTGCTCACTGTGACTATTTTTCCTATCTTTTCATTATTTCTTTGAATTATTAATTTGGCTAAACCAATTAATAATTCCTCTCACTGATTTCACAACTTGTATTTTTTGTATAGACCCAGTCCATAGGTTCTTTACATGGTATAATAAAGACCCAAAGTGTGTGACCTCATAGGATCCCAAAGTATAGAGCCGCTAGAGGTTAACCTAAACTTAGCTTTAGGCTCTGTGTTCTAGACCGTTATAGAACTTGATAGCTCTAGACGATCAAATAGGCTTTCTAACAAAGGCATATGATCCCCCGATACTTGGAACATCACGTGCCTGTGACTTGATTCAATTTTGCAGTAGTAACCAGTACAATACACTCCTTCCATCACGTTAAGTACCATCCAGTTTATTGAGCTTGGATTAAGTGTTATCTTATGTAATGACCGTAGCTATCCTAGAATTAGACTTGTTCACGAAGAACACCACTTAGTTGCTTTGTATCTTGATTGACTAGAAACTCGTTCCATCATTTGTATACTTTGATAAGAGGTTTATAAGTGTGTCACTTCAACAAGGGGCCCTAAGGTACATCTCCATTATATTACTATATCAGGAGCGGTGGATCCCATCTTGACTATATAGCTTACTAACATGTGATCATCACTATATCCATAATCACCCATGTCATCTTAATCACCAGGGTATGAATAAGTATGACCTAAAGTATATCAACTCCTACATAAGGTAAGCGGTGTCTCAGGTCTGAGGATACTCGTATTGTTATTGCAATAAGACATGACACCAACACATGGATATAGTTATTTCCGAATGTCTATCTTATGGTGGTCTCTAATGTATTACCTGAATACATTCATGTGTTTACTCAAGGTACAACCTTCAGCTCGTGAGATCGGCCACTTGGAACTAATCCAAGGAGTAAGCCTACACATGTTGGTCTATCCATTCCATTAATGTCCAGTCTCAATGGAACTACAATTAGGAATATTTAGACTATTCATAGTAACACTTATGTGCAGTTCTCACTCCACATAGCTCCCACGATGTCCTTACACTTTTACACTATGAATTAGTCACTGACTTTATTTTCATCAATGCGCATATACATATCCAAACATATATGATACCAGCGAGATACAAATAAAAGGAAGCACTGATAAATTAGAAAATACCTTTGATTATTATTAATAATTCAAAATAATTTGTATATTATAGCTAATAATGACATATCACCCTTATTGCCTCGAGGGCATACATCATGTCTAACAATCTCCCACTTACACTAGAGCTAATTGGCCTTGTGCTTTATTCCATACTCATTAACATGTTGGTCATTCTTAACTTGAGTCAATGGTTTGGTTAGCCATCCACTAGATTCTGATCCGTTGAGACGTATTCTAAACTTATATCTTTTCTGGCTACCATCTCATTTGCAAGATGGTACTTTTTGAGTATATGTTTGTTTCTGTGATGAGATCGTGGTTCCTTTGCCTGAACAAAATCCCCATTATTATCATAATAAACAACTATCAAATTTACAATGCTGGACACCACATTGAGATCACCAATAAATCTCTTAAGCCATAAGGCTTGCTTAGCTACTTATAAGGGAGCTAAATACTCAGATTCTGTGGTTGAATCAGCAGTCATATCCTATTTGAAACTGTTCCAAATAACTGCCCCTCCATTAAACATAAACACATAACCTGACTGGGATTTATAATCATCCTTGTTAGACTGAAAACTCGCATCCTTGTATCTCTGAAAGTGAGATCACCTTCTCCATATACTAAAAACATATCCTTAGTCCTGTATAAGTACTTAAGGATAGTTTTAACAGCCGTCTAGTGCTTCTCACCTGGGTCAGATTGAAATTTGCTGTCGTGATGCTCAATGCATGTGAGACGTCAGGCCGAGTGCATACCATAGCATACATGATGTACCCTACCTCTGAGGCATAGGGTATTCCATTCATGCATTGTCTTTCTTCTTATGTTCTTAGACACTCAGATTTAGAAAGGTTAATCCCGTGAGACATAGGGAGATAACCCTTTCTTGACTGCTCAAGGTTAAACCTAGCCAAAACCTTGTCTATGCATGTACTTTGTGAAAGACCTAGCATTCTTTTGGATCTATCTTGGTAAATTTTAATACCAAGTATAAAAGCTGCTTCTCCAAGGTCTTTCATGGAGAACTTCTTTGACAACCACATCTTAACTGTTTGAAGAAAAGGAATATTGTTTCCTATTAATAATATGTCATCGACATATAATACAAGGAAAATGATCGCACTCCCACTAGCCTTTTTATATACACAAGGTTCATTAGCGTTTGATACAAAACTAATTTCTCGTATTGTCTCATCAATCTTAATATTCCAACTCCTCGATGCTTGCTTAAGTCCATAAATGGACTTCTACAACTTGCATACCTTAGAGCCATCTTTAGATGTGAAACCCTCAGGTTGTGTCATAAACACATCTCTGTCCAGATTCCCGTTAAGGAATGTTGACTTCAAATCCATCTGCCAAATCTCATAATCATAATGAGCGGCAATGGCAAGGAGTATCCTAATATACTTCAGCATGGCCACCGCTGAAAAGGTTTCATCATAGTCAATTCCTTCTTTTTTACTGTACCCTTTTACAACCAGCCTTGCTTTATAGGTAACTATGTTACCGTCCATGTCAGTTTTTTTCTTGAAAACCCACTAGCATCCTATGGACTTAATCCCATTTGGAGCATCAACTAAGTTCTAGACTTGATTTTCGTACATGGAGTCCTTCTCTAATCTCATGGCTGAAAGCCATTTATCAAATTTTGAGCCTTCCATTACCTCCTTGTAAGTTTTGGGCTCATCATCTTCCATAAGGAAGAGATGTTTATCATCAGTGATGACAAACCCGTATTGCCTGGGAGCGATTGGAGCCTGACCTGACCTACGTAATGTCGGTTTTATAATAGGCTGTTCTATGCTTACACTATCTTGTGTAACAGGTGTAAGTATAATCAATTGACTTTCTATTTGATCTAATTGAGTACCCAACTCAAGAATGCTCCCACTAGCTTTCACAAGTATATGCTCATTCTTAAGGAATTGAGCATTTCTAGAAACAAGGACTTTCTGGTCCTTGGGATCATAGAAGGTATACCCTATAGTCTCCTTAGGGTAACCTACAAATAGATATCTATCAAACTTAGCACACAGCTTATCTGAACTTATCCTTTTAGCATATGCAGGACATCCCCAAACTCTCAGGTGAGAAAGAGCGGGTTTCTTACCATACCATAACTCGTATGGAGTTTGATCACTATTTTAAAAGTCCCCATCTAGGTCCGCCTAGGCCCAGCCTAGGTGCTATTTTGAGGGTCGCTGCCTGGCTACACCTAGGGTGTAAACCCTACTGACTAGCGCCTAAGTCCACCTAGGCCCCGATTAATCCCCGCTTAGGCCCCGATTCATCTTTGACCACCCGATTAGTGCCTAGCGCTTTTTAAAACACGGAGTTTTATCAACTGATTTAGAGGGCACTCTGTTTAGTATATAAACTACGCTTTCAAGTGCATAACCCCAAAAGGATCTGCTAATTTCTGCGTAGCTCATCATGGACCTATCCATATCGAGTAGTGTTCGATTCCTCCTTTATAACACTCCATTTTGTTGGGGTGTATAACAAGGTGTCCATTGGGATAAAATACCATAATCTCTTTGATAATCCTGAAACTCCTAGTTTAAGTATTCACCACCTCGATCAGATTGAAGGGTCTTGATACTTTTCCGAAGCTATTTCTCTACTTCAGTTTTGAATTCTTTAAAAGTATCAAAACTTTTAGACTTGTACCTCATAAGGTATAAATAACCATATCATGAGTAATCGTCAATAAAGGTTATAAAGTAGACGAAACCCTCATGTGTCTTGGACCACATACATCGGAATGTATTATTTCCAAGGCACTAGTGGCACACTGACCCTTTCCTTTGAAAGGTTTCTTAGTCATCTTTCCTTTTAAACAAGGTTCGCACACACCATAGGAAGCCCATTCCATTGGGCTTAAGTTTCCACATTAGTGTAACTTAGTTAAGCGAGTCTTATTCATGTGGCCTAGACGACAATGCCATAAGTATGAGTATTTCTCATTATCTAATCTCGATTTGAGCCACAGCTTTCATTATCAGATGAGCTTGTTTCATGAGAAACATTTTCCTTCTTCAAATCTAACTTCCTCATGAGCTTTCTCTTGACTTTTAAACCTTTGAGTTTCTTGAACTTAAGGTCCTCAGCATTGGCTTGCTCTTTGAGTTTATTTGAAAACTCAATTTTATAAATCTCAAACAAGTCCATGAGTTGGGTCAAGGTACAGTTGGGGGAACACTCCTTGAGCGTCTTTTTGAATGAGTCATATTTATTGGGTAATACCCTCAATACCATCTCTATCAAAGACTTCTCACTATACTCAACTCCAAACTCTCTTAGTTTCTCAAGTTATCATAAATGTTTATAACCAACTCTACTGCTCAGGTATCTCTCCCCAATCTGATGTGGAATAGTTCATTCTCTAAACTTTCCATTGACTTGAGATGATGAATCATGGTTGCGAGATCCAACCCTTTGTACACTTATGCATACCTTGGAAGCATATGGTCTAATATGTGTTTTGTGATAAACTCACAATTTCCCTTGTGCTCCTCGTAATCATTCATCTCACATGCAAAAGTGTTCTTGCCAAGGTGTTTGGGACTAGGATCAATTAAAACATAGTCTAGGTAGAAGTTCTGAAGAACTCCTCTAATAGTCTCAAACCACTCATTGAAGTATAAACATCATATTTAATGTCATTAAGAAGACCAATATCAATACAAGTATTTTTAGATCCATAGTTACTCATCATGACCCCCACTATCGCAGGTTAAGTCATAACAATATGACCATGGTTGGAACCCGCCCATTTGCATCTCTTACAATTGCTAATCTATTTGAGTTCTTTTTCTCGAGACGTGTGTACCCAATTGTATGAATCCTCAAATGTGTCTCCGATTTGGCATTAACTCTAATAATATGGACAACCCTCTTCGGTTAAGGCATTAACCCCATCTAGTCTCATGACCAAGCACATGTTAAGGGGAGGCATGTTGTACATGTGCTTACATCCGCTAATAAGGCTCATATCATGACTTATGATGGGAAGACATTTTTTTACCTCAATATAGTTGTAGGGATTTCATTGGTGCCACTGGTCTCACCCTAGTCTAGGTCTTATACGATGGATATGATTATGAAATAATAATTCCGGGCTATTAAGAATTATTAACTCTAAGGGAACATGCTTTGACTGGTATATCATAATCGTTCCATTATGCCAAGACTCCACATAGCACACAAAACAAGCAAGATCCATGTTTAAGTTTTTGCACCTATGTCTACATGTTTTAATATTTACAACTTAAACCACGTTTGTAAAAACATATACGGAATAAATTCCCGTACTAGAAATCGGCTAAGTCATAAACATCCCTTGGGTATACTTGAATCTAATACTGATGATAATTTCCAGGTAGGAGAGGCTCACTTGAAGTGAATGAGTAACCTTGTTCATTCCTTGCCAAAATTACCACGAGCACTTTGATTCCTTATACCATGGATAATTATGATATAAAGATTTCATTCTTTAATTAAGTGAAGTACGGGACGACCCTTAATTAAAGCATTTACCCATTGTGGTAAAACATTGCTAATTTTATATGATAATCACCTAGACTAAGTTTGAGCAAAACCTTAATCTAGTTATCATATTATTTTCTATAAAATGAATTGAAAACTTAAGTCATGCATAACAAACTTAATCAATTCATAGAAAATCATATTTTAACATATTATAATCAATCATGCATAGCATAAGGCGGACTTTGATACCATTGTTGGTTAATCAAGACAGTAATTGAACATGCATAGGTTGCAAGGTGGAAATCAAAAACTTAAAATTAACCTGAGGATCTCCTAAGCATGCAATGATTGTTATAATCTAGGTTAAAACGTTCCATCGATGCTTTTAGTTTTATAAAACATATAAAGAAACCTAGCATCTAAAGATTAAAGCACTACAATTGATGCGTGCTTGATCTCTCTTTTGGTAGCAGCGTTTCCTTTCGAGCAATTCTGATAGCATAAGCTTCAAAACTAGGAGAGCCTCTAAAACTTGATACACACGGATCTTCACTAACCAAAACCTCGAAGAGGTAGAACCCATCGATAAAATGCAGTTGCTAGACTACTTCCAAATCAACTTGAAAATCTGAAATAGAAAGCTCACTTAAACTTTGAGCCTTCTAAAAGAACTCTTCAATTTGTTTGGAGAAACTCGTGGAGGATCTTGCACAATAAAAGAAGAGGAGAGTAGAAATCAGAGAGAAATAAGCTCAAAGCTTTTTGGAGTGTGTATGTATGTATAAATAATGAGGCTTTGAAAGCCTATTTATAGGGAAAAAGGGGAGTGTTAGACGCGCCCTTAAACTTTGCATGGGATATGATAAATCCTCTCCCATGCAGGCGGGTCAGCCACGCGGGTAGGGTAACTTGCTGGCTGACTCGTGGGTTGTGGCCTTCCCTCATCAGCCGCAAGCCTATGCTTGAGGCCCGCGCAAGCGCTGCCATGGGCAGCGCTTGCAGCCTACTAGCAGGGCTTGCGGCTAGCGCAAGCGCTACCTTGGGCAGTGCTTGCAGCCTATTAACATGGGGGCTTGCCCCACGCACTAGCAGCCCATGAGATTTTCAGCTCACGGGGTAACCGCACGGGCCCCACCTCGAACAACCAGTGTTATTTTCGGGGCCCACTTGAAACAGAAAAAATCCTTTTCTCGCTTTGACTATTTTCCCTATCTTTTCATTATTTCTTTCAATTATTAATTCGGTTAAACATATTAATAATTCCTCTCACTAATTTCATAACTTGTATTTTCGGCATAGACCCAGTCCATAGGTTCTTTACATGGTCCGATAAATACCCAAAGTGTGTGACCTCATAGGATCCCAAAGTATAGAGCCACGAGAGGTTAACCTAAACTTGGCTTCCTACCCGGGAACCTTTAGGCTTAGTATTCTAGACTGTATTGGAACCCGATAGCTCTAGACGATTAAATGGGTTTTCTAGCAAAGGCGCATGATCCCCCGATACTTGGAACATCACGTGCCTGTGACTTGATCTGGTTCTGTAGTAGTAACCAGTACAATACACTCCTTCTATTAGGTTAAGTACCATCTAGTTTATTGAGCTCAGATTAAGTGTTAGCTCATGTAATTACTGTAGCTATCCAAGAATTAGACTTGTTTACGAAGAACATCACTCAACGATTTTGTATCTTGATTGACTAGATCCCGTTCTATCAATCGTATACTATGATCAGAGATTTATGAGTGTGTCACTTCAACAAGGGGCCCTAAGTTACATCTCCATTATACTACTATATCATGGCTGATGGATCCCATCTTGCCTACATAGCTTACCAATATGTGATCATCGCTATACCCATAATCACTTGTGTTATCCTGATCGCTAGGGTATGAATAAGTATGACCCAAAATATAGCAACTCCTACATAAGGTAACCGGTATCTCAAGTTTGAGGATACTCGTATTGCTACTGCAATAACACATGACACCAACACATGGATATAGTTATTTTAGAGTGTCTGTCTTATGGCGGTCTCTAATGTACTACCTAAATACATTCATGTGTTAACTCAAGGTACCACCTTCAGCTCGTGAGATCGGCCTTTTAGAACTAATCCAAGGAGTAAGCCTAGACATGCTAGTCTATCCACTCCATTAATATCCAGTCTTAATGGAACCATGACTAGGGATATTTAGACTATTGATAGTAACACATATGTGCAGTTCTCACTCCACATAGCTCCCATTATATCCTTGCACTTTTACGCTATGAATTAGTCAAGTACTTTGTTTTCATCAATGTGCATACATATTCAAACATATATGATACCAGCGAGATACAAATAAAAGGAAGTACTAATATATAACAAAATGCCTTTGATTATTATTAATAATTCAAAACTATTTGTACATTATAGCTAATAAAGGCATATCACCCTAATTGCCACTAGGGCATGCATCATGTCTAACAACCATAGGATTAGAAATCAAAAGAGAGGAAGTCTCTCTAGTAGATGGTCTGAAGTTCAACCTTCTGAGTTTGGCTCAACTATGTGATCAAGGAAGAAAAGTAATCTTTGACTCAGAAGGATGCTCCATCATAGATTGTAAGATAAACCAAACTCTTCTTTATGCTCCTACGATAAATAATGTATTTATATTAAACATAAATGATAAATCTATGAAAGATATCTGTCTAAAGTCTAAAGAAGAGGAATCATGGCTATGGCATAGAGGATTGGGTCATGCAAACATGAATATTCTGACCAAATTAGCCAAAAAAACTAGTTGAGGGTCTGCCAACTTTGAACTTTGAAAAGGATCATTTATGTAATGCATGTGAATATGGTAAATTGTTTAAAAAGAGTTTTCAATCTAAATCTGGGTTTTCTATAAAAAGAGTTTTGGAACTTGTACACATAGATCTTTTTGGCCCTATTTAGCCTATGAGCATGAGTGAACACAGATTTACCATGGTAATAGTGGATGACTATTCCAAGTATACATGGGTTATCTTGCTCAATAGAAAGGATGAAGCCTATGAAGGTTTCTCTAGACTATGCAATAAAATAGAAGTTGAACAAAATGTTCTACTTTCAAAAATTACAAGTTATCATGGTAGAGAATTTGAAAATAAGCTATTTGCTGGATTCTATGATGCTAGAGGAATTGAGCATAATTTTTCTGCTCCTCACACTCTACAACAAAATGGAGTTATTGAGAGAAAGAACAGAACCATAAATTAAATGGTTAGATTAATGCTTAGTGATAATAATTTACCTAAATACTTTTGGGCAAAAGCTATAAATACTGAATGATACATACTAAATAAAGTTAATATAAGATCAGTAATTGACAAAACTTCTTATGAAATCTGGAAGGGAAGAAAGCCCAAAATTGGGTACTTCAAAGCTTTTAGATGTAAGTGTTTTATACTTTAAAAAAGAACAACTAGGAAAATTTGATCCTAAATTTGATGAGATAATATTTCTTAGCTACTCAACACATATCAAGGCTTACAAAGTCTTTATCAAAAGAATAATTTCTCTTGAAGAGTCAATACATGTAGATTTCGATGAGACTAACCATGCAGGGAAGAGAAATGGTTTAGAGATAGAGAACATATCTCACATAAACAATCCTCTGACCAAGGATAAGGAGAATATTCAACAAAGAATGAACCTTTTGAGTTGAATTTCATAAATCAAACTGAAGAAGATCCATCATCTGTAGCAAAAGAAGATCCAACTCACCATGATCTTCTAAGAGAAACTAGGACCAAGAAGTATCATCTAGACAGACTAATCCTTAATGCACTCCAAAATCCTATTCTCATTAGAGGATAACTTAGCAGAATGATAAATCATCAAACCTTTGTATCAATCATTAAACCAAAGAAGTTTGAAGATGCTGAGCATGTTAAAAGCTTGTTGATGGCTATACTAGAAGAACTAGATCAATTCGCAAGAATTGATGTTTGGGATTTAGTTCCAACACCCAAGAATAAGTCAACCATTAGAACTAAATGGGTCTTCAGAAACAAGCTAGATGAAGAAAGCAATGTAGTGAGGAACAAGGCAAGACTTGTTGCTCAAGGATATAATCAACAAGAAGGAATTGATTATGATGAAACCTTTGCTCCAGTAGCTAGACTTGAAGCTATAAGAATCCAATATACCTTCGCATCTCACATGAGTTTCAAGTTGTATCGAATGGATGTTAAAAGTGAGTTTCTTAATGGAGTCATTATAGAGGAAGTATATGTGAAGCAGCCACTAGGTTTTGAAGATTCAAAACACCCCTGCCACATGTTTAAGTTGAAGAAAGAGTTATATGGTCTTAAGCAAGCTCTTAGAGCTTGGTATGAGAGACTACCAAGTTTCCTCATCTCAAAAGGTTACATCAGAGGAAAGTCTGACGCAGCTTTATTCATCATCACAATAAATAAAGATGTTTTCCTTGTACAAATATATGTTGATGAAATTATATTTAGAGCCACTAATGACAAGCTGTGCAAGTAATTCAGCTCTCAAATGAAGAATGAATTTAAGATGTCAATGATGGGAGAATCAACATTCTTTTTTGGTCTTCAAATCATGCAGAGGTTAAATGTTATATTCATCAATCAATCAAAGTATACAAAAGAAATTCTGAAGAAGTTTGGAATGGAGGATGGAAAAGAAATGTCTACACCAATGGCATCAAACACAATTCTCAGCAAGGATCTAAAAGGAAAGAAAGTTCATCAGAAGCTATTCAGAGGAATGATTAGATGTCTTCTCTATCTTACAACAAGTAAACCTTACATCCAATATGGAATGTGCTATTGTGCTAGATATCAAAGTGATCCCAAAGAATCCCATCCCAGTGTAGCCAAAAGGATTCTGAGATATCTTCTTGGAACCATAGAAGCTGGATTATAGTTCCCAACAATGGTGATTTCTCTCTGAAAGGATCAACTGATGCAGATTATGGAAGAGACCAGCTTGAAAGGAAAAACACCACTAGAGGGTGTCATTTCCTTGGGAACAACATTATTTCCTGATGTATCAAGAAACAAACCTCTGTTACATTATCCAGTGTAGAAGCTGAATACATGGTAGTAGGAAGCTATGTTGCTCAAGTCTTCTAGATTAAGCAACAACTTGAAGACTATGGAATCAATTTAGAGTGCATTGATATATTATGTGACAACAAGAGTGCCATTAACTTATCCAAAAATCCTATTCAACATAGCAGAATGAAACATGTCAATGTTAGACATCACTTCATAAGAGACCACGTATTAAAGAAGGATGTCAAGTCAGTATATATATCTACTAAAGATCAAAGGGCTGATATATTCACAAAACCCCTCAACAAAGACCAATTCACATTCCTCAGAAGAGAGATAGGTATGAGTAATCTAGTGTGAATATTTCTCAAAAGGAGTTTTGAAGTCTCAGAAGAAGCTTAGTCTTCAGAAACAAAATTGATCCTCTGAAAAAAGTTGACTTAGCAAAGTCAAAAGATATAACCCACGAACCGTACCGATTTCAAAATTAAAAAACCCAAAACAAGTGTCAAATCCTAAGTTAAGACCATTCAAATTCTAAAGTCAATTATGCCTATGAAACCTACATACGTTTTTAAACGGTAATGATGAAACCATCATGATTTATTCTTAGTTTATTACCCTTATATCCCTCTAAAATCAGTAGTATAAATAAGTAATAACTATTCATCTTCAAAACACTTTACCAAATTCCCTCGAACTCTCAAGATTTCTATGTTCTTATCTTTGAACCCTAACCCCTAAATTAATACTTGATTATCCATTCTAATCATGGCACCAAAGAAATTCAAATCTAGCAAAGAACAAGTCATCATCCAAATTCCTCCAAAGACTTTTGTTCCTATTCTATACAGGTTAAACCCCAACTCTATTATCTCCTAAAGAGACCTTGGAGATAACACATTTCTTGAATTGTCACCTTATAAGGAAACCATTGAATTTCACCAACTTGTCACATGGATAAGGTTAAAGGAGATGACTTTTCCCAAGCTTGTCGTAGAATTTTACAAGAATATGAAGAAGTTCATTGTTAGTGATGAAGAGTTGAAGATTATAGTGAGGGGAAAGGAGATTGTGATCACTTTGGTGTACCTTGCCAAACTACTAAATTTAAAAGATGAAGGAGTGGCTTTGAGGAGAGGAAGTGAAGAGTACACAAACTATGACAAAATGGCCTATATGTCAGAAGGGTGGTTTGAGAGAAGATAAGAACCTATATACCTCAAGAGATGAGGTACTGGCAGTTCATAATGGCTCATCTCCTTCTTCAGAAGATGAATTCCATAAATGTAGGGTTAAGCTATGAGCATTACATATTGTTTCATCTTGTGGAAAAGAAGAAGATCAACTAGCTGATGATCATAATGCAGCACATGCTTCACCATAAGTACATACTTGCTGGATTGATTAGTAGGATATTTCATCCTTTGAAGTTAACTACTTAGATGAGGAAAGAATGATGGGGAGCGAGATCGTAAGTGAGACCTTTGATAAGAAGGTGGATTATAGAATGGTGTGGGATAGAGAGGAGGTTATGAAAAAGGATAGGCTGAGGAAGCACAAAGAGAAGGAGAATCGGCTGGCTAAGAGAGGAGAGGTTCTGAAGTTGACAGAAGATGAGTCTCCAAAGAGGAAGAGGGAGCCTGTAATGAAGTAAGAGGAGACCCCTAAGGCAAAAAGAAATGAGCGAGCAGAAGTAAGGCACTTGCTACTAAAGAAGTTGTAGTACCAAAGCCTACATCAACTACTACTGAGAGAAAAACAAGAGCTAGGTTCTCCATGAAAAAATAAACCTTTGTACCTCCTCCCTTAACCGAGTAGATTTTAGAAGAGGATGAGGATGATAAGAATCCCATTAGCCTTCTTGCTGCCAAGAGGAAGAGGGGGGATTCTGACCCCAACATGGAGATTCTCACTACTGATGAGAAGGAAGAAGAGGTTGATGAATAGAGGGAGAAAGTAATGGAGGCTGGAGTAAAAGCTCCAGAGTTAAGAAAGGGTGGAGGAAATGGGGGAAAGACATATGGGGAGTCGGTCATAGCAGAGGATGATCCTGAGAAAGATGACATGATCAAAGCTCTTAACTTGAGCGTAATTGAAGCTTTCACTCCCAAAAGGAAAGGGATGCCATCAAAATTACTGCAGCAGAGGCAAAGGCAAGAATTGCAGAAGTTGAGAAAAGAACTCCAACCCTAGAGGATTTCACTAAGAAGATGAAGGAAAAGAGCATGTCTGAGGAAGAGAAGGATTCAGATGAGATCAGTGGGGATATTTTGGAAGGATCCTCTATAGACTTTGATCTACCAATAGGAGCTCTTCCATTGGTTGCTGCTTCTCCTCCTCCAAAGGTGGCTAACCTAATTAATTTTAAGTTGGAGAAGAAGAAGGCTAAGTTTAATGATAAGCCTAAGTCTCCCCCTTTGGAGCAACAGAAGTCTGTGTTTAACCCTTCTCATATATTCATGGCACCTCTTGAGACTCTAAAGTTTAAGCCAGTAACTCATGAGGAAACTCCATCTCCTCATACTCAGAATCCTCTAACGGTTGCTCCATCTATATCTCAAGAGGTGGTTAAGGGACTAGAGGTTGATTCAGAGGAGAAGGATGAGTAAGAGGCTAGGCAATCTTTGTTGAAAGAGAATGTGCTAGAGGAAGATCCATTCCTAGATGCTCTGTAAGAAGAAGAAGTGAGACGAACTGTTGTGGTTGAGTGGGGGGTTCAATCCTTAGAGGATAATCCTGCAACTGAGTTTGTAAAGTTGGCAAGGGTAGTATTTATTATAAATCAGGATCAGACTAGAGAAATAAGGGAGGAAGAAGAGAAGAAGGATGAAGTAGAGAGGAAAGATGAAGAAGAGAGGGTTGAGAAGAAAAATGATCTCGAAAGAGTCATTGTTGAAGATGTCAATGAAGAAGAAGATGATGAGTAAAAGGTTCTTGAGGCCACTGAGGGGATAAAATTAATATTTAAACCAACCCAAGTCAATCAGTTTATTCCAAATACTGTTGAGATAGGGGTTTTTTATGATCCCTCAAGAGCTCTAACCTTAATTAAAGGCCTCTCACCCTAAAGGATTAATGGAGATGAATCTCTTGGCAATAGAAGATGGATGTTAAGAGAAGTTATTAAGGGAAATAGTGCTTCAATGTTTATTCTAGTCAATTCTCTCCATCACATTGGGAAGACTCTACTTATAATGGTGCTAAGCCTCAATGATTCAGTAGTAGACATTAAAATAATGCCCTTCAATAGACAGCTGGCTCAGTGTGTTGCTTTAGTCAATGAACAAGCTCAAATTCTACTTGAACTAGCAAAAAAAATTCCCTTACCTTCGTAAATCCGCTCTAAGTTGATCTAACATCTTTAACCTTTCATGAAAACAAGGCTGGATAACTACATTGATATAAGGGATACTCTAGTGGCCATACATGAACATCTGGGTCTAGGTGAGAGGCGCTTAGAGATGATTTATGATGAAGTCTCAAGATAAAGGCAGATAGTATATGTAATTTCAACTTTGGAACTACCATTAAGAGATGTCAGGCTGAGTACTCCATGGGGCTAAGAGAGGAAATCACAAAGCTAAGGAGGTCGAATGTTGTTAGTCTGTGGCAGTAAGGAAAGATTCAAGATGGTCTTAGAGATTTGATGAAGTTTTTAACCGAATTCACAACTGAAACTCTCAAAGAAATCAAAGATTTGAAGAAAGAGATAAGAGCAAAGTTTATTAAGGCTGTGGATAGCACTATGAAGCGAGTCAGTGATGATGCCTTTGGCTATAAAAATTATATAGTAGATGAAATCTTAGATGAGTTGACCAAGAGCATGGCTGGGTTGGCTAAAGTAATTAAAGAAGCGAAGACACAATGATTGCCAAGCAAAGTGATCAATCCAAGACTTTGTAGAAGAGTGTCAACTCCACAAGCTCAAATCTTTCTAATATCTCTCTTCATTCCTTCTACTCACATGATAGTGAGATTGGGCCTTTCCTTCAGCATCTGGTAAATAGGCTTAATACGTAATGGATCTGAAATTAGAAGGCTCTCTAACTTATCCTCGAGAGTATTTTTCCTTCTATCTCCAACAAGGCTACAAGGTTGGTTTAGCAGATCCTTCCTCCTTTTCAAGCAAATGCTGTAGCTATCAAGGATTGCATTCAACATTTTTCCCTTGATGATAGGAAGATTGCTGCTCAGCTTGTTGGAGCTGAGTGGAGGGAGAAGGATAAGCACAGTTTCAAGGATTCTTAAGAGTTTGATGATTTCAACATCTACCTCAAGTGCCATGAAAATCGATGCTCTGAATGCAGATGAAGAAAAGAAGCTTGAAGATAATCATATTGTAAAAATGAAGTAGTATAGCTTAGAATAGCTATTTTTTGTTATTTGTAAAATCTTTGTAATTCTTCCTCATCAATGAAAAGTTTACTATTCCTGTTCTGAGTACAACTATGCGTTGTACTATCTTCTTCATATTTATTAACTGTAACAGATCATAATGAAGATTGAAGCTACTCAGAACATGGACAACATTATAAGGGAGCAAGCGAATTCTTCATCTTGTTCTTAAGATCACTCAGAATAACCAAAATGAGGGAGATTATTAGATTTTATGATATGAATTTAAGTTTTGATGGTTCTAAGTTCAGAAGATCAAATAGCCTCAAAAGGAACCAAGCACAAGAACTCAGAAGTTAATGAACTCACAGTATTAAGAAGAAGAAGCCTCTTCAATAGATGATAAATACTTCAGAAGAGAATCTGAAGGACTCTTTAGTCTTTCAACACTAAAACTCATGGGAGCTAACATCACATTAAATGTCGCTGCGCTAAAAAAGCTTCTCTATGTGAAAAAGGATAAAAGTTGTTGGTGACCAAGGAACAAAATCATTCCTGTTAATTCCCTAGCAAACAGTCGTATAATTGTGGGGACCAAAAATCTTCTTGGTAGAAATTGCATGGATTTAGTTAAGACTTACCACCCCTAAACGAATTCATAACGAAAACACTCACTAAGACAACGGGAAGATTTCTAGCAACAGTCCAAGTCTAACGGAAACATTCTCTCCCTCTATAAAAGGATGATTTCCTCCATTAAAGAAGGTTACCAAAGCTATTATAACTTGAAAAGAGAAATCAAACTTTAGAACAACTGAAAATTCCTTCTTTTGAATCACAAAAGCAAACCCTCTACTTCATAATTGTTTGTAACTGAGTTTTTACTAAAACAAAGTTTTGAATTTCATTCATCTCTTTCTAAAAAAAGTTGTAAATCACTATTTTGGGGTTAAGTTAGTATAAGGGAGCTTACAAAACTTAAGAGGAGGGTACTCTGTAAGTAGAAAGCTCAGAGCCTTAGATACATCAAGGAGGGTACTTCTGTATTGGTATAGCTCAAAATTTGCAAAGGTTATCGGATGGTACTTCAACCAGTGTTGTATTGGTTTATTTCTTCACCAGAAGAAGAATCAATAGTGGATTAAATCTTGGACAAAGATTTAGGTAAAGGCTGAACCAAGATAAAAATTTGTGTTTGCACATTTCTAACTCTGCTATATTTATTATTGTTGCATCCATTGTGTTATTCACCTAGACTTAATATAGCTTGTAAAATATATAAGTAAAAAGGGGAATCTGAGTGAATATCAATCGCTCAGAAGAGACTTTAGAAGAAATCTTCGCACATCTTCTGAAGTCTGTATTGAACTCGAAAAAGAGTCATTCACCCACCTTCTGACCTTTTATCACCCTACTGGGTCCAACACTTTCCTTAAATATTTGCATGACTGACATATATTTTTTTTCATTTATTAGTGAAACAGTTCATTTTTTTATATGCCTCTTTAGAATATTTTGATCATCTCCTTTTTGTCTTTCAAAGATCATTCATTGTGATATATTTTTTTTCAATTTGTGTTTTCAATTATTCGATATATGTTACAAATTTGTTGATAATATAGAAAGTAGTTAGACATCTTATGTTTGGTAGATAATTTGTTCAATTTAATAGAAGTGTAGTGGAAACTTGATATATGTCTTATAATGTTTTTAATAGGTTTCTACCATGTTCTCACCAGATTTCTACCATGTTTTCAATACATGTAAGGTAAATGCTAAAATTTGGTTCCTAAAACACAAATGTGTTAGGAATCTATTAGAAACATAGCAAAAGCTAAACAAGTAAATCAGATGAGTCATAAATATAAAAAAAAACGCACAAAAGAGGAATTTTCATAGCATTACAAGAATCTAACAAAATTATAACTAGATTCTAATACATGTAAGGTAAATGCAAAAGCATTTGTCTAAAAAACACATTTTATTTGAAATCTATTAGAAACCTATCAAAAGGTTATTAAGTAGCTTGGATGAGTCCTAAATATCAATAAAAATGCATAAAAGTGGATTTCTCTCGGAATTATAAAGAATCTAAGAAAAATCTAACTGTATCCTATTAAATGTGTTCGATGTACTAAGATTTCAAAAAATTCCATCAGAATATAGAAATCTAATTAATTTCGAATAGTTTTAAAAATATTTTGAAAAAAATATATCACAGTGGATGACATTTGAAAGATAAAATAGACGATCAAAATATGTTAAAGCCGCATGTCAAGGTTTGAAAGATAGATGCAAAAAAAGACATGTCAAACATGGGGGTGCAAAATTATAAATATTAATGAGTATTAAATGACTATGAAAATCATGATTTTCAGAACCGGACTGGTCATCGAACCGGTGAAGGGGATTCATGGATTTAAAGTTCAACCGAATTAAATCTGTGATCGAACCGGATTTTTTAAAAATTGAAAAAATATTATTTAAATACGATATGGTGAATTTATTCACACAATACACTAAATAAATAATGTAAATACATAATTTAAAACTAATTAAAAGTTTTGTATAAATATTATAAAAGAAATATAATACAAATATGTATCAAATAAGTGTTGTAGTCTATGATACTCGGACTCTTCAAAAGGGTAGCCACACCCATGTCGACACGACATTGACACTGACTCCGACACGGATTCCGTGTCGGATCCGGCAGTTTGTCGTCGGACACGGCAGAAGCAGTGCCGGTTGCCGGACTTGCAGGTTAATGAAGAAGAGATAGAGGTTGAAGATGAAGACGCACATAATGAAAAGAAAAAATAGATTAAAGTTTACTTTCTGTTCTTAAATGGACCCAAATAAAGAGAAGGAGAAATCATAAATACTAACAAAGACAATAAATTCTATTTAAATCTTTTTTCCCTAATTTCATGCTACTTCTCATAATACTACTTTTTTTTCTTACCTGTTCATTAATCCCAATTTGATGTATTTTCCTAATTTATTTTAAAACATAAGATTAATAAAAAAGACTATTTTCAGTCAGATTCTTTACCCCTCTCTCTCTATATATATAATTGCCATGTCCCCGTACCCGTGTCCAAATTTAGGGCAGTGTCCATGTGTCCAAATTTTTTGAACTTCCCGTACTAGACACTCGGATCCGTGTCCGTGTCCGACACTTGTAAACGAGTCCATGTAACATAGGTTGCAGTTGAGTGATAGGCATAATAGATAATAAGCGGAGGGTCCTGAGTTCGATTCTTGCCTATTGCAAAAAATTTAAAAAACATCATTTTTAACAAGAATAAGTGAACCGGCCGGTTGGAGTAACCGATTTCCGGTTCACCCGGGTCCGACTGGCCGGTTCAACTGGTCAACGTCCGGTCTTTGACCAGACATTGAACCGGGTGAAAACCAACCGGACCAGTGGCCGGTTCCGGTCAGACCCGGTCCGGTCCGGTTTTCAAAACCATGGCATAAACATATCCACCACATGTATGGAGATTTAGCAAATGATTGTGCTGATAAATTACGGAGATACAGTAAAGAACTAGTTGCATCTAATTTCTCTGCATAGTTGCATCCTATAAACTAAACCTCTTCTTCCTGGTCTCATTGTCTTTCCCATAAATGTTCATTCATATGAACTTCTTCCTGGTCTCATTGTCTTTCCCATAGAAGTTCATTCATATGAACTTCATTCGTATTATAATATGGAGGTAGGCAAGCAAAAAGATGCTGGCTGGACAGAATCAAACATCTTAAAGTGTTTTAAGCCAATTCAGGACTCAAGTAGCTCAATTTAGGTAACAAGTTTTATTCCTAAGATATGCATGAAGGACTCCTAATGGGTGCCTAATCAAACCAAATTTGTACATTTCCAAATCCTACCAAACTAATAATGATGAAAGAGACGGTTGTGCATCTAATAATGACATTTGAGGCTAAATGGGTACAAGAATCAAATTGGATATGGACATCAAAATCTCACACAACAAACTACTTGTCTTAACTCTTAATTAGCTGTTTTCAATACAAGAAGGAAATAAAAGTCAGCGTGAATCATGCAAGTTAAGCAGATAACTGATCTTTATATGCAAAACTCCTCCGAGAATATAGCATATTAATTGTCAAATGATGATAATCACAAGGGAAAGAAGGTAAATCACGAGGCAAGCCAAGTAGAAAACTGATTTTTTTGAAACGCTAAAATCTGTAAATAAAACATGTTGACTGTAAAATGATGGTGATATCAAGCAAATAAAGGATATTTTCGTGTGTGCTCAAGAGTCGAACTAGGAAAATTTGACACACCAGATAAGAAAGAAGAAATTTCGCTTTCATTTCAGGGAAAACAAGTACACACTCTCTAACATACCAAAGTATCTCAATAGACATACATAATAAGGAAAGTGGAAATCATCAAGAATACAACATCAATTTTCAATAATCAATTCAAGCCCAAAAGAATGAAGATTGTTACAAACCTACTTTCTTTCTTTACTAGGACGATGGCTTGTGATTGTGAGTATCATCCTTCTTAGGATGAATTGCTTCAACAAGAGCCTCAAATTCTTCCTTCACTCGTTCAAACACACCCGGTCCTTTCACTTCATCAACTGGTGTATCCTCATTAATGTCATCACTTCTTCCGTGTGTTTCCTTATTGTGTTTCGGAATATGGATTATTGCCTCAATCTCTTCTTTTGCTCTTTCGAAAATGTTAGGCGATTTCACACCTTTATCTCCTGCATCAAAAGAGCACAAAGTTCTTCATCTACTAATCAACAAATTCAATTGCACATTCTATCGAAAACTGAAAAGCTTCAGCTTATATCTTCGTATACTTTAATCGAAGGGACAAATTAGATCTTATTTTGATCAATTTCATTTTCTGTTACAGCATTCCGACCTATCCATCGTCAATGAAAGAGGTAGAAGACACAAAAATCAATAAACTATCCATATGAACAATTCAAAAAGTAAAAAAAATAACAGGATTACGCGAAGCCTATGATCGAATGATCGCAGATTTCTCAAGACGATTAAAACTATGAAAATAAACTAAAAAGATTAGCTTCTTTCAATAGAGCCTAACACAGCACCAGTACTTGAGCAATTAACCATCTTTTTACATCGAATGTTAGTTAACATACCTGACGGAGATCTTGCTTCTGAAATCATTTCCGCCATTGAAATTTCTCTGCCAAGCTTTTCGATGTCTGAAAATTTGGCGATATTAGTCTCGATTAAGCAGATTAATCTGAGCCGCCGATGGAATTAGGAGAAAAAGCCCACATGACGACGTGGACGAATCAGACAGCAGTTGCACATGGTTAGGATGTTGCAGCGACACATAGTTGAGTATCTTATGCATGTCACGTGTTAATTTTGTGAAATGGGCTATTTCATTGGGCCTTAAGCCCTTCACGAGTTATCATAATTTTGGCCTAGCCCGGCCCAACCCACGTTACTAAATCATATGTTGGCATATGTAAGTTTAGGTATGTCAGTGAAAGGCTTAATACATGACACCCCTGAACTTGTTTAAAAAGGGTTGTTGTCATTCTGAACTTTCAAATGTGACAGATAGCCCCCTGTACTTGTCTAAAACGTGTCACTTTACCTCCTAGTAAAAATATCGGCTTCAAGAACAAGAAGATGAACACGACGGGTCAAGAATTGATACAATATTATGATTAATTGAAGAAAAATTTAGAATAGAGATGAAGAACATATATTAAGGATTTTGAATTTTAAGAATACGAATGTTATGGATTTTTTGTATTCATTTTCTATTCCACCAACATACTTTATGCGCATGTATTTTGATGGTCATTTACGTAGCAAGCCAGGTCAGCAAAAGGGGATAAAGTGATGCATTTTAGACAAGTACAGGGGGCTATCTGTCACATTTCAAAATTCAAGATGACAACAATCCTTTTTGAACGAGTTTAGGGGGGTGTAGATGTATTAAACCTTATTGAAAGGGCATATGTATGTTATAAGTAGCTCACAAGAAGGTAAATGTATAGCTCACATGAAGGTAGATGTATGTTAAAGCTCTAGGTAGGTTATGGGCATTGTACACATGTTATAGTGTATATATCTAGGGATGTTCATTGGTTGTTATGTTAAATAGATGAATCGATTAAAATACATAGAAACTGAACAGTTTTAAGATAAAAACTAGCAACTAACGTAGTAATATTCTTAAAAGCACAATAAATAGAGATAATATTACTATACTTCATTAAACTAATTTCTGTAGATCGAATAGGTTAAAACATAATATTGTATAAATAATTTTTTAAGTTATATTTACTTAATTTGTCTGTTCGCTTATAAATTTTTTTTCTCAATTTAAATCAAACCGACTGTTAACAAATATAGAAACCAAAGCATTCAGATAAAAAGATCGAACTAATATTAGTTTTGGTTAGACCTGTTCGTCGGGGCGGGCCGGGCCGTTTGAGCAGGGCTTGGCTAGCTTTTTAATAAAAATATTAACCCAAACCCGGTCCAAGCTCATACTTCAGAATTTCGGGCTTGGGCCGGGCTTGGGCCAGGTTTATAAGGTAATTCCCAAACCCGGCCCTGGCCCACGAATATTTTTTTATTACAAATTTGTTTATTAAAATAAATAGAAAAAATATAAATAAATCAAAATATACTTAAATGTTAAATACACTACAAGAAAATTTCTGATTAGCCTCGGAAATTAGCGTCGACCAAGTATTCGTCTCTAATAGCGACAACTTTGAATCCAATTAGAGTTGAAAACTGTTTGTAAGAATTTCAGCATATAATAGTTACAGATTTGCGTTGACTTTGCTACCTCAAATTTAAAGACGATTTTGTTGACGCAATTAGAGTCGACATAGCGACAACAATTGTTATGGAAGAAATTTTGCAATGACTTAGAGACAACAACAAAAAACAAATTTATGTTCCCACCTGCACTATTTTAGGAGGGGATTTAGGGTCCAAAACATTTCGCTTCTAAATTGTAGGGTTAAAAATTTATTATACTTAAATCTCAGCTTTATTCTGCTACAACAATGGCTATATAATTTTAGGTTAAGTTTGTCTTCTTCCCTCTCCTACCCATCAAATTTGCAGTCTCACTTCCTAAATACTTCTGGTTTGTCTTCTTCCTATCCTCTTCTCTTTTTGGGTTAAGTTTGTATATTTCACTCTAATATTCTTCAATCATTTTCATCTCTTTCTCTTCTCGTCGTATTCACTTTGTTTTTATCGATATCTTCATCTCTGCATCTGTTTTTTTTTCTTTCTAATACGCATTTATGTTATTTT
>CATIWQ010066870.1:0-13364 GCA_949673415.1 Euphorbia schlechtendalii | reverse complement strand
CTACTTTAGTTAATTAAATTAATTTATAGTATGACATTCAATTTGATTAAATTGTATTGTTTTAATTTTATCTATGGGTTAAATTGTGAATTATAAATAATGTCAATTAGAAATTATTTAAGGAATTAAACTTGATGGTTTAATTATTAAATTAAATTTTTAGTGGACCAAATATATAATTAAATTAAACCTAACTTTGATAGACTAATTAGAATTAAATAAAATAAAACATAACAATAAAAACCCTAAGGATATACATGCAAAACGTAATTGGCAGCAGGTAAAATACAAGCCAAACATAATTGGGAGCCTCTTAATTATATATATACAAAAAGAAAATGGAATGGCAGTCTCCTGATACGAGAGGGTTTGCTGGCGCTGTGTAGCACCTGCATAGTGAGTCTGCCATAGATTTCGTGTTCGGATTTTTCAATTTATTTGTTTTAACTTTGATTTTTTTTCACGTTATATTTAATTTCATAAAATCCATTTTTGATAAATCGGCGAATTGGATCGTTTTGTTCAAATTAAAATTTGTTTTGGGTATTTTGTTGATCCAATGCTATGAATTTTAAAGCGTTAAAATTTGATAAATTTGAAGGTAAAATTCATTGACAATTTTCTTAATAAAATTCAAGGCTAAATTTTTTTAAAAAAAATTTAATTGAATTTGTATATGGAAAAGTTCCTCGATTTTATTTTGATTAAATATTTACATATTTTATGTTATTGGTTGTAGGATAAAACTTGATATAAAAGAAATATATTATATGAGAAATTTACTCATTTGATTGTGGTATCAATGCAAATGGGTATATCAAGATTAGGAATTGAGATACCCAAAATTCGAGTGGGAGCAAAATTGATAATTTTGCTATATGACCAAAAGCATATGGGCCTTAATTGGCTTGAGTTAAGTTAATGGTTTCACCAATTATTTGGTTAAATTATAACATGTGTAATGATATGATATTAAATAAAATTAGTTTTGAAAGTTTTTAACAAATGTTTTGGTCTTCGTAACTACACCACCCAAATTTGTTATATAATCAAATGAATTAATCCATCAAATATTGAGTCGTTTAAAGTATTTCCTAGATTCACACCTCTTCCACACACTTGAGCATAATGTGCAACATGCTCAGCAGGGCACATTATATTTCTCAGTGGGCCACGGAGGGTTAGAATACTTTGTATAGCTAACATGTGGAATAGCGGTTTGACTCAAGGGGTTTTTGTTCTAAATCAGTTAAGCCCAAGAACACAGATGGGTGAAGTACCAATACGCCCATCAACCAAGAGTACTTTGAGAAAGGATTGGATAGGTTGTCCTACCAGGCATTCAATAACGGGTTCTATGTTCAGGCTCAGTCCAGCTCATTATTGAAGTGTCGTGGATCTTGGAGTATAAATAATAAAATCATCAACGTAGATTAATCTGGATTAATTGATCTTTTGTGGTTTCAAAGACCTTTGTTTCGATTTTGTATTGATTTTTCTGTGCAGGTAATAACAATGATCTTCAATAATAATGATAACCAATCGTTTGCATTATGGTATATCCTTGATATGAACAAGCTTTCTGGATAAAACTTCCTTGATTGGAGTCAGAACTTATGGACACTTCTGAGACATGAATCAAAGGAACATGTGGTAGAAAGCCCGAGGATCAATGGCTAGGATATCATACCATCACAAATTGAGTGGTATGAGGGATAGCTAAGATGTTAAATGTCTAATGCTGGCTAGAATCGTGCCTGATCTACAAAAGCAGTTTGAGGGGATGCATGCCTATGCCCTGATAAGGTCTCTTAATAAGACATATCATGAGCAACTTTATCAAGAGAGATTCTTGATCATGAAGGCATTTAGATCTTTTAAGATGGATACTAATACTTGCACAAGTGATCATGTACAGAAGATAGAAATCCTTATTAAGAGTATGACTCGTCTTGGTATACTTGTTTCATGGGAGTCGATAGCTTGTCACTTAGTGGCTTCTTTGCCCAAATCTTATAAACATTTCATCTCAGCTTACAAGCTAAAAATGAGTAGAAACTTAGCTGAGCTACAAGAGATTCTTGAGCTTTTTGAAGGGTTGGTAAATAGGACTTAGCCTCGATTATAGATTGGCAACCTGTCACGAGTAAGGGCAAGCAAGAGACCTTAAAAGTTAAGGGGGTCAGGGCTAAACGAAGAGTTAATTCTGATTTACGTCCCAAGGATATGAGTATCAAATATAAATGAAGAGGACACAAGAGGGGAAAATGTCCTCAATGATTTGGGAGATAATGTGAAGAATGATTATTCTTCATGCAGGTATCTATGCTACAGATATTCATGTCTCTGCTCAATATTGGAGTATTCAATACTAAATGTGGTTTTAACATTGATAATGTTCAAGAACACAAGAGTCAGAGGAAGTTGGGACCAACATAAGTGGATTCGGTAATCAATGATGAAGCTCTTGAAGTTTATATGAGATTTAAGAATAACATTTAGTGATAGTCAACTTATTATTTTAATTCTAAAATGATGTAAACATATACTCATTATTAATGAGAAATTAGTTTATATTTCAGTCAAGGTTGATTCTAGATATGTAATTTTCATTTGTAATGAACAATAATATCTGAGAATTTTTATTTTTAACTTTTGGTTTGGGATGGTTCTTCCTTGAGGTGATCAATATAATAGATCTATAACATAGAGAGGGATAATAAGCAAAGAAGCTTAATTAATTTTAATGTCCATATTGTTATTTTAAACCAGGTTGAAAATGAAGCACATGGATAAACTTTCTTCACATAAAGGTTTTTTAATACATGGTAAATTAACACTAAAATTATTCCTCAAACTTATTGATGAGATAATTAACTTAGTGGGCCTGAAATGTAGTGGGAGCACGTGTAAGGTATTAAGAAAATTAAATTCATTATTGAAGTAGTTGAATAAGCAAAAGCTTAGTATGACCAATAACTCAGTGGGAGTGTATTTGAGTCAATAAGGGCGAGAAATGGAAATAGAGAGTTTTCTTAGTTGTTTTTTTGGGTAAATTTAATTAGCTTGACTAATGAGATTTAAGCTATGGTTCATAAATTGGGGGAGTTCGACATAAGATTCGAAAGCCGAAGCGCCATGAAAGCCCAAGTATTGGCAGATTTTGTGGTGGAATTTGCAGGCCTAAAGCCGGCCAATGAAGTAAAATCGGAAGAATGGGAAATCCTAGTGGATGGAGCATCCTCTCACGAAGGAGCCGGAGTCGGCGTGTATATTCGAGGACCTGGAAAAATAAGATTTCGCTACGCAGCAAAATTAGGATTTCCAGCGACGAACAACGCGGCGGAATATGAGGCGGTTATCAAAGGGCTAGAGCTAGCCCGAGAGATAGCTCCAGACCGACTACTACTCAAAAGCGACTCAAGGCTGGTCGCAAACCAGATCAACAGGAATTTTGAGACAAAAGACAAGGAAATGGCAAAATATCTCTCAAAGGTAAGAAACCTTATTGAGACATTAGAGTCAAAGGGAGTAACATGGAAGATCGAGCATATTCCCAGGAAAGAAAATGACGAAGCGGACGAATTAGCCAAGGCGGCTTCAAGTAAAGAAGACTGGAGGAAGCTCACATGCCCTTATGAGGTAATAGTCTACCCGAATAACGAAGTAGAGGCAAGCTTTATGATTGAGCAACAAGATCTCGGGTGGATGAAGAATATCTACGACTACCTTGCCGTAAACAAACTGCCGGACAATAAAATGGAAGCTGCCAAAACAGTAAGAAAAGCTATGCGGTTTTCCTTGCTGAATGGTGAACTTTACAGAAAATCCTACGCCGACGCCTGGAAAAAATGCATAACAGCCCAAGAAGGGGCGAGGATGCTACAGGAACTACACGAGGGAGATTGCGGATCCCACCAGGCGGCGACATCACTAGTTAGAAGGGCAAGCCTCGCGGGCTTTTATTGGGAAACTATGAACATGGACGCGGAAAAATATGTCAAATCTTACCACCAATGTCAAATTCACGCGCAGAAATCTCACGTTCCCCACGCAGTACAGCGACCCCTGATGACCGCTTGGCCATTTGCGACATGGGGTATTGACATTGCAGGATCACTTCCTGAAGCTAGTGGTCAAAGAAAGTGGATCTTGGTAGCCATTGACCATCCGCCCTCTTAATGGCCTCTTCTAATTTTTGGCTCAAGTCATCCTTGGCCGTCTCGAGTTCTGCTACCCTCCCTTTCACCTTCTCTAGCTCGTTGAGTGTAGACTCATGGGCTTTCCCTAGTAGAACCACATCCCGGCTCTTCCGCGTCATCTCAGCCGTGCGGGAAGCCATCCGCAACACGGGCATGTTAGCAACGTGGAGATAAAAATAAAGCGGAACAAAGAGGAAAGTACCTCAGTAGACAACATAAACAAAGCCTTAGAAGACTGAAGAAGACTCTCCGCCTCCAAGACGTTCTTCTCTGAAGGAAGAGGCAAGATGGTCCTCAACGCGTTCTGGATTGAGGCGGTATAGATGGACGGGTTGCTCTCTCCCGCAAAAGATAGCAGATTCGCTTTGAGTGACTCGGTGCTGACTTGTTTCGACGAGCCAGCAGGAGTATCTAAGTTGGCGTTCTATAACAAAGAACATGTTAGATGCCATATATACAAAACGAAAAAATACAGCACCAACTCACCGGCTGGGGAGTAGTCTCCACTGCTACAGAGGAGTGAGGCGGATCAACAGCTGGCTCAGGCACAACCTCCTCAGCAGCTGAAACCTTGCGCTTCCTCTTGCGCTTGCTAGGATCCCCGCTCCTAATATTGGGAGCTGCATTTTCAAACCCAAGCTCCACTTGATCAGAAGAATGGTCAATGCCCTTCGATCCTTTGGCAGCTTGTTGCACAAGTTCGCCGGCCGAGGGAAATTTAAACACTGAAAAGAAATAAAAATAAGTAAATACCTGCGAAAACTTCGGGTCCAGAAAGATAAATGTGGTCTGGCTGGCCCGGCTCGATTATTCTAATGTTGTTTGCCATTGCCCAGCTTATGTTCTGACACGGCCACACCCCCTTCCTAAGAGCCTTGAAGGTTTCTACCCTATTATCTATCCCGATAAAATTACACCCTAAGTCGGGAGAAAGGTTCCACGCGGTTGGAAAGTTGGGATAGTGATTCTCTTGTCTAATAAAAATAAAATAATGTTTGAAGTTTTTCACCGAGTCCACTTTGTGCGTGAACCTATAAAATCCGCCTCGGTGAGCAAAATGGTAAAAGTCCTCCGCTGATGTCTTCCTCAGCGACGCAACCCGCCTGAAAAACTCGGCGTCAAAGCGCATCTCCAATCCCGTACAGATGAGGTAGTGACCCACGAGATCTATCCAGGCGTTAGGGTGAAGTTGAGCCGGGCTAATCCTGAAAGCTCTCAGAACCTCACTTAAACCGTCTGGAAGAGGGTACACGAAGCCTGACCAAATTTGGTCAATGTAAATCCCGAAATATCCCTCAGGCGGGCGAGTGATTCGTTGCTCCTTGGTGGGTAGCAGCACCTCGCACCCCTTGAGCCACGGGAAAACCTCTTTCTCAAACTCCAAGTCAATAGGATCTTGAATCGATTCGATCAGATCTATTGAGGGGGTTTTGTTAATTATTTCCCTAGTCTTTCCTCGCACCTTAGACGTTGATGTAGGGCGAGTAGCCTCATGCCGCCTCAAAGGGCGAGCCGCGCTTTTCTTTATTCTACGGGTGCGAGATGAAATCCCTACTGATCCTCGAGGCGGTGCTGAGGGGGGAAATCGGCCCATCTCCTCATCAATTTTTGCCCAAGCCGAAGCAGAGGAGGATTGGGAAGATGAATCAGAGGCGCTACGAGACATTCTACTCTCACCAGGCTCGGACAAGGCTTCAGCCAGTGGGGGTTCCCTAGAGGTCGAGACACAATCAGTATAATCTATGTTCAAAGGTTTGAAGTATTTGGATACCACTTCGGCTATTTCCCTACTAAATTGACTACTACTGGTGGAGGCGGAATCAGTCATTATCACCTAATAAAAATCTAATAAGTTAGAAGAAATCCTAAAGAATGCTAAGTTAGCTTGAGGCGGCATAAACAACAATCATATTACCAGCGTGGGTATTTTAGATCTAAAAGACAACGAACAACGTTTCAATTGACCCAATATACGTTTCGGATCTAACATGCATTTTGCATAAGAACACGCAATTCTGGGTTATTGTACATAGCATAGGTGTAAAACGCAAGAGGCGAGGAAGTCAAGTTAATTAAAAGACAACTATGTACAAAAGGCGTTTCATAGCAAATTAATGGGCAAGAAACAAGGAAATCGAATACTGGATTCAAAAGAACAGCGGAGAAGTTATACGAAGAACTACCAGAAACTAACATGGCCATGATTTTTGCAGCAATAAACATTGATAAATAAGCAAAGACATGACAGAAGAGGTAGAATAACTTACTTGTAGAGAAGAATACGCTTGATCGGAGAAGTTTTGCGAAGGAAAAGATGGTTGATAGAGCTCCAGGAAAAAGAACACGGTTGCCGGAAAATAAGAGGTGCTGAAATGGAGAAAGAACGAAATGAAACCCTTACTTATATAGAAGATGAAGTGACATTTGAAGGGACGTTTCTTCCCTGTGTGACACGTGGAGCGTTATTTACCCTCACATTCAAAATTTGAATAAAATAGGCTTTTATTTTACCGCTCAAGACACGTAAGCCCTAGACTTGTGTAAGCCCTAAGTGGGAACGGGTTTAAATGAATCCGCCTGGTGGAGGCGGATATCAAAATTTCGCCCCTAAAGAAGCTCTTAAGACTGATGGGGGGACTTCTGTTAACAGAGTGAGATATTGACAAGCGCGTGCAAGCCACATAAGAACTCGGGCGGATCGCATTCGCCTGGAGAAAAGAGAGACCGATGAAGATAGGAATGTTCCTTCCAATCCAGGCGGTTCACATCCGCCTGGATGAATAAAGCCCCGTTATCATCCAGGCGGATTGGGTCCGCCCCATTTTAAAAAGGAGCCATGACTTCACCAAATCATATGGGAAGGTGCAAGCGGTCACCAAGTTGAGTTGACTTGTCCGCCTGAACCTACCTCGACGCCTCAGAACGTGGAGTCCAATTAAGAGTCTAAACCCTCAAAAGAGACATCAATAATTGGAACTCTCGATTCAGATAAGCTTTATCTTATCAACAAGATAAAGATTCACTCAAGCTAGAACTCTAGTGGATTCACATCTTTGGATCAGACCAGAAGACGTTCATGGAGTATAAAAGAGCCTTTGGGCCATCACGCAACGGTACGTTTTCTAAATTCACAAAACAGTTACTTGCCTCCTCTCTTAAATCCGATCTAACTTAAGCATCGGAGAGGCTACGCCGGTCACACGGCTAGTCCCCCATAGCGACGTTCTTCATCTTGCAGGGATCCTAAAATCACAAGAAAGGGGAGCGTCAGGAACAACTTCAATTCAAAGACTTAGCGCGTGGAATCACATTCCAGCTCTAATTTAACACGGGGGTTTTTCAAAAAAAAGTATAAAAATAATACTAATAATAATTATTATTATTATTATTATAAATGTTAACGATTATAATAATAGCAAGTGGGATCGTGGATATATTCTTTTGTCAAAAACATTTCAGCTGTATATGAGACTTATATATTATTAATAATAATAATAATAATTACTATTATTGTTTTATTATTATAATTAGCATGTGAAAAGGAATCTCTATAATAAATTAGATAAATGCATATAGATCATTCATATAGATGAGGTAAACCAATGAGTTCCGTTATCAATGAAATCTACAGGATTTAGCTATAAAAGATTGAAGAAGGATCACTAGTGTCGCATATTCCATCTAGGTTGGCTCTTGCGAGAACTAGCTACCAAAATCGGTGAAAAATATAATAAAATAAGATCTCAAGGTAATATCAAAGAGAGTCAATTACAAGAGTAATGAGTCCGGATTGATAAGAATATCTGAGCTTGAAAAGCTAACTACTCTCCTTTTACATGAAAAATGAAACCAATGAAATAAAAGCTAGAAAGGAAAACATCGTCGCTTGAGAGTAGATTTTCAAAGATAAATTTGTTGCGTCTTTTCCAGAGAGACCAATTAATAGTGAACCAAAGGATTGCAACAAAATCTCTGATAGTCTTGAGTTTGAAAAAAGCTTGCTATTAGGATAGAAAATCTGCACATGATCTCGACAAGGTGAAGCAAATGTTCAGCCAATTAAACGTACGACACTAGGTTTCATAGCTACACTTGCAGAACATGAAGGCGTGATCAGTGTGTTCCGTTTGGGATAAAAGGGAAACTGGTTGTCATTGACGGATCGGCAGCAACGAAGATGGAGGAAGAATTTTGTTGGCAGACGGTCATGTAATAGAAACCAGCCGAAGAACTTGATTTTCGGTTGAAGAAGAGCTTCCAAATCGCACGAAAAGAGACAGTCTTGGGAATCCAGTTCTGAGTGAGGTAATAACCTGTGCAAAAACTTCGAGCGAAGCGAAATATATATTGTCTTTCGTGAGGTTCCAAATCTGCTTATCTTTCTCATTTGGGAAAACGGGAGCGGGCAATGTATCCGGTGGCTTGGATGTACTAGGTTGTCCCAACGCTTGGAGCAAGTCACGGTGTTAGAAAAAAGAAGGGTAGAAGGCGTGGATCCATTAGCGAAGCTGAGTGTAGCGTTCCCTGGCATTGATGCGCAATCTTCGGCGCCAAAATGATGCGTGTGTGTGGGTGTGTATACACACACACAAATTTTTCGGTAAAACTGTGAGGAGAAGATAACAAAGAGTTTTTTTTTTTTTTTTTTGAAAAGCCTCCAGAGAAACAATGTATTTCTCCATCAAGAAAAGATTGGAGCGGGTGAAAATTCCGGGGCGAACGTCCCAACTAGGTTGATGGTTTCGCTTGCCTACAAAACACCCACCCCTCTTTTAATCCATTTATAAATTCTCAAATGAGAAAATCATATACAATCTAAGAGTTTTTCAAAAAAAATATACAATCTAAGAGGAGGTTCTTATGCATAAAATCGCTTGTCCCGAAGAAGATAACAAAGAGTTAATCCAGCATGATTTTACATAAAAAATTTCGCCAACCCTCTTCTCAATTCTTGGCTCCCCCACTGAATGTCTCAATGTATTATGTATTTACCAATATGGAGATAGATTTGGTGCTCTCAATACGGAGACTAAAGATCAAGTTATATCTTTGCTTGTTAAACCTCTTTCACTTAATTTAATTATTACCCAACTCGTGTCTAAGCAATGCAAAGTGCGATCTGCATAATGATGTTATAATAATTTAGTTATACAAATCATTTTGTTTTTTTCTTTTTTTTTTTTTTTTGCCAGAGATATCGTACTTTAATAACATCTTTGCTTAATATATGTGTATTGTCAATTTGGATTATTCTATTGCATATGGGACAAGTTTTCTGGTCCAACCATACTGATTTTAGAATATAAAAAGTACATTATTTTGATTAAAAATTTGGGATGTGACGGATATTTTTTTTCTAGTAAATAAATTTTATAAAATGAAAAATTTTAAATTAACTTTTGGTTCCATTTAAGTCAAATTGACATTTAATTTTAAGCTTTAACCTATAAATCAATGTTAAATATATTTAGCATTTTTAATGGATATATTGAGGTATATTCTATATATAAGCTTTTGGGGATGTTATTTAAAGTTTAAGGTTTATTTTAATTCTAGGCAACTCATCCATGGGGTTACTTCAATCCTTATGGTTTTCTTACCAGAAACTGAGGGTACCCTTAGCAGTTTCGGCTCATTATGACGGTCAATATTTTTTTTCAAAGTATTCAAAGATGATCGATGACAGACTCTCTAGTTGGTATAAACTAATATTATTGGTGTCATTTGATTTCCACCATGTTGTATTAAAGTTAATTTTACCGTGTGATGGTGTTCGCTATGGTTTATTCTTTAATTAAACTAGAGGGGCTTTAACTTTTCATATTTCTTCTTATTGGACGCATATTTCACATATATGAGGGCTGGAATTTTTGTTTGAATCACTTCTGATAAAGGTTGGTCGCACATTTGGCTTTAATGTGATTCGACTTATATTTTCGATATGTCTCAAAATAGAAGTTTTTCTGTTTCTTGGCTCATTCGTCAAAATTGGCAAACTCGTTAATTTTCTATATATATTAAAAAAAAATGGATATGTTAGTATGATTCTAATATTATGTGGCATGTGGAATTGAAAATTATATTGATGACAAGTCAATAGTAGTGAAAATAGACAATATCTTATAAAAATGTGTTAGAAAAGGCAAGAAATGTGGTCAAAGGGATCAGAATCAATGCTCATCACTTCCCTTGATCTATGCTACTAATTATAGAGATACAGTCATCACATTCATTAGCTTACCAATACTGTAAAATTCTTACCTTACTACTAATGTACAAACTGCTATATAAAGCAGTCCATTTCAAATACAGAATTCTTCATATATCAGAATTCTACATGGCATCATAGCGGTGTTTCGATTTTAAGACCATAGTTTAGATGTGCTCATCATATACCAGCCTCACCTTCTAGTCTGGCTACCATGTCCAAAACGGCAGCCCCATTAAAGCCATCAAGTCTAAGGACGACAACACAAAGGAGATGTCTGAAATCAGCCACAATGACCTGTCAAACCAGTTAGCAGATCTCATCAGAAACCGTCTTAATAAACAAGATCGAAAGCAAAATCTCTCAGACAATCTGTCAATCAACATAAAGCTAAACAGCCAAAATTATGCCTTATGGGCTCGGTTGATGAAAGTTGCGATATGAGGAAAGTCAAAATCGCTACTTAATTATCTCACAGGAAATCAAGCACCACCAAAAGTCAATGATGAAAAATACGAAACATGGGAACAAAATGATCTCATCGTTTTTTCATGGTTGATTCAAAATACTGAACTGGAATTGGTAAGCAATCTGACAGAATTCCCAACAGCTAAAGCATTGTGGAATGCTCTCATGACTACTTACAGTTCCGGGAAGGACAAACTACAGACCTTCGATTTACATTCAAAGGTCAATCATATGAAGCAGAATGGCATACCTCTTGAAGCTTTTTGGATTAATTTACAGGGGATATGGGGCGAAATAGATCGTCGGGAACCAAATCCGATGACATCTGAAATTGACATAGCAACATACAATAGAATCCGAGAAGAACAGAAAGTATTTCAGTTTCTAAATTCCATTGACTCCGAATATAATCAGATTAAGAGAGAGAATTGAGACAAGAACCTTTACCTTCGCCGGAATCCGCCTACGCCGCCGTTTGGAAAGAGGCTGCTCGCCTTAACATTTTGGGGCTAACATCAGAAATATCGTCACCACAAGGCATAGGCGGAGGGCTCACACTTTCCGGAATCGAATCAGTAGGGTTAGTGGCACAGGGACAGCAGAAACCAGGGGTCACCGGAAAATTCAACGGTGGCCAAACCCAAGTTGACAAGTGTAAACTCAAGTGTACGATTTGCGGTGGAACTAGACACACAAGGGATGGCTGCTTTGAAGTTATAGGGTATCCCGAATGGTGGAATGACAAGAGCAAGAAGAAAAGCTCAACCACCATAGGATAAGCCACCGTTGTGGGCAGCTCGGAAGCCACCACCAGCAACGGTGGCTATAAAGCGAAGTGCAGAGCAGGCGACACTATGACTGTAGACGGAAATCGAGCGGAGAATGGAGTAGTGGCTATGGCGGCCACAAGGGATGAAAGAAATCCTAAGTCCGTAAAGGAGGCGGCCATAAGGGGTGAGGAAAACCATAAATAGGTTTATAAAGAATGAGGGTTTGGAAAATTACAACCAGACCCTCCATCATTTAATTTTTTGAAATTGACCCCAACTCCCCAAACCTTTCCAACATTAAACCCATTCAATGTTTTCCATCCCAATTTCAACCCAATTCCCCACAATTTTCTGAAATTAACCTTAAAAACACCAAAAAAGCCCAATTTAATCCCACAAAAAACCTATATGTTGCCAATGTTATCCAAAACAATAATTTTTCAAAAATGATACCTTGGATCTTTGATAGCGGTGCTACGGATACAATGAATTTTGACCCACTAGATATCCAAATCCATACAAAAACCCAAAAGAACCATGTCATGGCCGCCAATGGGGGAATTCTTCCGGTTGAAGGAGCTCGCTCAATTGATTTCTCACCAAATTTAAAATTATCAAATTGTTTATATGCTCCCTCTTTGTCTCATAAGTTGTTATCCATTAGTCATGTTACTAAAGAGCTAAACTGCATTGTACTAATGCATCCGACCTTCTGTGTATTACAGGATATCAGGACGGGTATGATTATTGGACGTGGCACTGAGCGCCAAGGATTGTATTACATGGATGATGTTGTTCAAGATAGTACTATGATGCTTGCTCATGGGACTACAGATAGGGAGGCCTGGCTTTGGCATAGGAGATTAGGGCACCCTTCCACGGGTTACCTACATATTCTTTTTTCAAATTATTTCAATTCTACAAATAAATTGCAATGTGAGACGTGTGTTTTGGGTAAGAGCCATAGACAAACTTTTAAACCAAATAATACCAAATATGACTCACCCTTTGACTTAATTCACTCTGATGTATGGGGCCCAACACCTGTCATCGATGGATAATTTTTTCGTTACTTTCTCATTTTCATTGATGAGTGTACCCGCATGATGATAAGTGTATAATTACACTTATTATCATGATAATTTTATACAATAAACACTATAGTTTGAGTCATTTTCATACTTCATATAAAAGATTTCACGTGGTATATAGTTGTTTTTTATGCAAATGCAGATACTAGGTAAATCTTGGGAGTAAAATGATCAAAAGTGGAATTCTATGAAAAAAGAGTGAAAAGGGTGCAAAAAGATGCGTGGAACTTAAAGATTTGGCTTAGGATCAAAGTTGTCAAAGATCGGTGAAGTTACAAGGAGATTTCTGAAGAAAACTCAATTCACGGTCGCGACAATTATTCGCAATCGCGACCGGGTCACTTCAGAACAGAAGTCTTCCAACAAAAGATTCACGGTCACGAATCACATATCGCGGTCGCAACATGGACGGTTTTCTGGTATTATCTTCTTAACTACCAACCGCCAAACAAGTATGATCAACCGCCATCAACCCCCATCAACTACCAACGAAAAGACACTTATCAGGAGTCAACCAATCATGAAAAGGTGCCTATCCATTGTGGATTAAATCAAAGCCTCTCAACCAATCACATTGAAGAGATGCAATCTTTCACCAATGGATGTGACTCTTCGTTTGGATAGA